>PVIR01010287.1:0-50470 GCA_004026965.1 Petromus typicus
GCCGGGCGTGGTGGCTCACGCCTGTAATCCCAGCACTCGGGAGGCAGAGGCAGGAGGATTGTGATGTGAGTTTGAGGCTGAGCTCAAGGCCAGCCTGAACCACAAAGCGAGACCCTGTCTCCAAAAAAACCTAAAAAAAAAAAAAAGACGACAACTCAATGTAAAACAATGGGCAAAGGACAGCCACAAATAAGTTAAGTCCAAACAGCTAGTCAACAGATGAGAAAGTATTCAGCTCTATAAACCAAAAGGGAAATGTGAATTTAAACTACGACTCATCCAGCTGCGTATGCTGGAATCCTAGCACTTGGGAGGCTGAGGCAGAGGCAGGAGGTTCAGGGAGTTCAAGACCGGCCCGAAGTACATAGCAACCCTGTCTCAAAAAAACAAACATATGAATCTACTACACATCCACAGAATGGTTAAAATATCAAGAAAGAGATGGATGCACACCTATAATCCCAGAACTCTGGGAAGCTGAAGTAGCTCTTGATCACAAATTGGAGCCCAGCTGGGCTAACTTAGCAAGACCCTGTCTCCAAAAGGAACAAGTTTTTTAAAAGGCTTGGGATTAGTTTGGCTCAAAAGCCCTGGTTAAATCGTTGGGTTTGGGGAGAAAAAAAAAAATGGAAAATATTAATACATGGATGAAAAGAGCCCAGCAGAATGTAGGGCAGCTGGGACCTGAGGACGCCCCAGGTTCTAATCGCTAGTGGTGCAGTCACTCAGAGTGACTTCTGCAGTCATGGTACCCCACACCTGCAATCCCAGTCCTCGGGACGGCTGAGACAAGAGGATCACCAAGTTCAAGGTCAGCCAGGGTACCTAACAAGTTCAAGACTAGCTTGGACTACACTGTGTAACTACCCCAAATAGATTTTTTAAAAATTTAAAAAGAAGAGACGAGAAAGAAAAAAGCAAAGAAAAATTCCTACCTTTGGATGGAGTTTCCCATCAACGATCCACCTTCCCAATGGTGGAGGCACCCCCCAACCCCCACTCCCCACTTTCCAAAAGGCGTTAAGGTCTCTCTTCCAGATGTCTTACTTGCTGACTGTGGGGCCTTGGGCAAATGACCTGACCTCTGCCCCTTACTTTCCACTAAAGACACAGGCAGCCAACCAAGCACCGTGCTATCCGTGTGCCTCACCCTCTCCTTCATGAGGGGCACTCGCTCCTCTCCTGGTGACAGTTACAGGAGGTGCTTACCCTGCACATCCTTGTCTCCGGGTCTGAGGGCCCAGGGCATCCAGGGCCAACCCACAGCTCCCATAGGTGCAGCTAAGACCAGACTCCTTCATGGCCCGGAATAGCCTCCTACTAGCAGGAGGCCCCGGGCAGGCCGGGGTCGATGCCGCTCACCTCCACCCACCCACCTGCCACTGGCCCCGCCCACAGCCGTTCAGCCTCTCTTGCGGTTCTCCACACCCTACCCCAGAGCAGGCTGGTCCCCCAGCCAGACTCAGCCCCACCCTGAAGGTGCTCAGATTGAATAGAGGGAATCCCACCCCCACCGGTGACTCACAAATTCGTAGGCTGCAGCTACTGCTGAAAAAGTTCCCACTGCTGACCTCTGCTCTACGGACCCCAGGGACAAGGAGGGCCGCAGGGTCTTCAGGAACCAGCCGAAGAAGTAGGAGACACTCGAGCAGAGACAAGAGGGGGAGGAGTCAGCCTTCAAGTGCAGCCTCAGACCTAGAATCCTGTGCCCAGGCCAGTACCATGCAGAAACAAGGGTGAGCTGGCTTTAAAAGGAGAGAAATCAGCACTAGAGGAAAAGGAGTGGCAGGGTGGCCAGGCAGGAAAACTGAAGCCTCAACTGGAGAGGAACAAACAAGCCATTTGGCATCGTGATCCCCTAGAGGTCAGGGCAACGGCACCCTGAAGGGTTGAGGACAGGCCAGATTGTTTTGTTTTGCTTTGCTTTGTTTTGCTTTGAGGGACAATATCTTACTCAATTGCCCAGATTGCTCTCAAAATAGATATCCTCCTGCTTCAGCCTCCTGAGCTGGTAGGTATGTGACCCAAACAAGGCACTCAACAGCTAGTTTCACTTGCAGAAGAACAGAGTCCCAGTTGTGCCCTCCTGAGCGCTCTGCTTAGGAGGAAAAGCAAGGCCCCTGAATTCTCAGAGCTGGGGTGAGGACCAGAAGGAAGACAGGCAATGAGTTTGAATCTTCATTTGTCCTCAGGAAGAGGATGAGATCCACTCATGCAGAAACTGGAGTTTTCTTGCTCCTGAAATTTACCAAGGTCAACAGAAAATACTTTTTTCAGAATCAGATAATTCAGAAGTTCCTCAATATCCACCAAGCCCCATCCACTTCTGGGCCACTCCAAAACACAAGGAGGCCCTTGAGAGTCCCAGGCAGGGAAGTCTCCAACCAACCCAGACAAATGAGAAAAATACATGTGGAGGAAACAGAGATAAGGTAGAGAAAAGAAAACGCCAGGAAAAAAATACAGCTAATATCACTGGAGTGGTCAGGCGTGGTGGCACACACCTATAATCTTAGCCTTCTGGGAGGCTGAGGCAGGAGGATCTTAAATTCTGGCTCAATCTGGTCAATTTAGCTACTTAGTATGACTCTGCCTCAAAATAAGAAGGGCTGGTGATGTAGTTCCATGTGAAGGCCTTAGGTTCCATCCTCAGTACAAAAAATAAAAACTACCCAAGTAGTGAAAATTACAGGACCCACAAAACAAGAACAGGCTGTTATTTAAAAAGAGCAGGGGCTGGGGACGCAGCAATGTGGATGTGGTGGAGAACATGATTCATATGCACAAGGTGCTAAGTTCAATTCCCAGCACCACTAAACAAAAGGCACACCCAGATTATAGGAGCTCTCACAGATTATAAATATCAACCACTTAAAAAAATTAAATTGAGGGCTGGGGAGTTAGCTCAGTGGTTCCGGCGCCTGTCTTGTAAGCGCAAGGGCCCTGGTTCGATTCCCCAGTAACCACATACAATACTGGGTGTGGAGACTCACGCCCAGCAGCAATCAGTACCACATACCACAGTGCCGGGAGTGGTGGCTCATGCCTGTAATCCCAGCACTCAGGAGGCAGAGGCAGGAGGATTGCTGTGATGTGAGTTGGAGGCTGAGCTGAGGGCCAGCCTGAACCACAAAGCGAGACCCTGTCTCAAAAAACCAAGAAAAAGGGCCAGGGAGTTAGCTCAGTGGTTCCGCGCCTGTCTTGCAAGCACAAGGACCTGAGTTCGATTTCCAGTTAACCACATACAATACTGGGCATGGAAGTAGCAACCACAGTGCCGGGCTTAGTGGTTCACACCTGTAATCCCAGCACTCGGGAGGCAGAGTCAGGAGGATTGCTGTGAGGTGATTTTGAAGCTAAGCTCAGGGCCAGCCTGAACTACAAAGTGAGACCCTGTCTCAAAAAAAATAAAATAAATTTAAAAATTTTTTAAAAATTAAATTGAAATATTAGCAGATCCTATTAAGGAAAAATTTGATGATTGGCCCAGGAGAACCAGTCTAATAGTATCAGAGAATAGTAAAAGTAATGGGAAGACTATAATAAAATACTGATGAAAATAGTAATTCAGCCAGGCATGGTGGGTCTGTAATCCCAGCATTTGTGGAGGTTGTGACAATTGCTATGAATTCAAGGCCAATCTGAGCTATATTGAGTTCAAGGATATCTCTCAAAAAACACAAACAACGGCCAGAGATTTAGCTCAGTGGAAAAAAAAAAAAAAAAGAATGGCGATCCCACAAAAAAACAGTAAGAGTAACTCCAAAGCCAAGCCATGTCCCCGGAACTAGGGAACACAACTCAGTCTTTATACAGATGGAAAGGGCAGCTTCCACATCCAGTTTATTTTTTCTATTTTTGTGGTGCTGGGGATCAAAGTCAGGGTCCCTGCACATACTAGAAAAGTGCTTTAACACTGAGCTACATCCCCAGCCCCTACCAGCCATTTCCAAAAAACTGAAACATGCTTAGGTAAAATAAAATGTTCAAGCCACATAGTCAGGAGGCAATGAAGTAGGTGAGAGACTTAGTCCATGCTTTTAGCTAGTATGTGGTTCTAAAGGATGTCGAGCATTTGGAAAAGGGAAAGAATTGGTCACATACAAAAATCAATAATTAAAATGGGCCAGTAATGGTGGTGTTCCAGAGACTAGGAGGCTAAGGTCAGAGTATCACAAATTCTAGGCCAGTCTGGGACACACAGTGAATTTGGCTCAGCCTAAATTGTATGAGACTTTGTCTCAAAAAAAAAAAAAAAAAAAAAAATTTATAAATGGCAAAATGCACGAGTTCAATCCCTAGCACCATGGTGGGCGAGATAAAAATGGCATGATCTTCCCTAAAAGGAACATTGGAATACAGACTGGCTATTCCTTCAAAATGGAGACTGTTGGGCCGGGAAGTTAGCCCAGTGGTTCTGGCGTCTGCCTTGCAAGCTCAAGGTCCTGGGAACCCCCATAACCAATTATAACAATGCCGGCTGGGGTGGTGACTCACACCTACCAGCAGCAATCAATACCACACACCACAATACTGGGTGTGGTGTCTCACCCCTATAATCCCAGCACTTGGGAGGCAGAGGCAGGAGGATTGCTGTGAGTTGCAAGCTCGCCTGGACTACCTAGTGAGCTCAGAGCCAGCCTGAACTACAAAGCAAGACCTTGTCTAAAAAAAAAAAATATGGGGGGCTGTTTACTAAATATCGCTCAAATGGGGGAATCAAACTCAGGACCTTGTGCTGGCCAGACAGGCACAACACTGCTGAGCTACAACCCGGCACCTCCCTCAAATGTAAAGAATAAAGGCAGGGACTGAGGATTTAGCTCACTGGTTCCGGCGCCTGTCTTGCAAGTACAAGGGCCCTGGTTGGATCCCTGATAACCACATACAATACTGGGTGTGGAGACTCACATCCAGCATCAATCAGTACCATATACAACAGTGCTGGGCGTGGTGGTTCATGCCTGTAATCCCAACACTCGGGAGGCAGAGGCAGGAGGATTATTGCTGTGATGTGAGTTTGAGACTGAGCTCAGAGCCAGCCTGAACTATAAAGTGAGACCCTGTCTCAAAAAAATAGAATAAAGGCAATTTTCAGACAAACTAAAGCCCAAAAGATCTCTTTCCTTGTACCTTTTCACAGAAAGCTATTGGAGAATATGCTTCACAGAAAGAAAGTAAAACAGGAAGGTGTGGGATTCAGGCAGAGGCAGGGAGAGCAAGGGGGAAGGAGGATGGCTCCACAACCAACTCCTTCACAATCGACTAGAGCATCAGACAAGTAGAGCAGGAGACAGACGATGGGAAATTCCAGGAAGGGAATCTCAGTAAGAGAAAAGGTCATCGCAGGGCGGCGCAGGCCTGTTGCCCCAGCATTTTGGAAATCTGGGGCAGAAGGACAGCAGGTTCAAGCCCAGCCTAGACAAGGTGGTGACTTAACAAGGTTTCCAAAAATAAAAACAAGCCAGGCATTGTAGTGCACACCTGTGATTCCAGCACTCAGGAGACTTTGGGGCAGGATCACCCTGAATCTGAGGCCAGCCTGGGCTAACCAGTGAGTTCAATGTTGACCTGAAAGAAAGAGAGGGTTCCCTATGTTCAATCCCCATCACCATTTAAAGGAAGAAAAGAATAAAAGAGAAAAGAAAAAAGAGGCACTGAATCTAATAGAGGCCAAACATAAAATGTGTCATGAAATAGGAATGCAGAGGTTCTAAGAAATTCCAATCAAAAAACATTTTTTGTTGTTGTTGTTTTTGAGACAGGGTCTCACTTTGTAGTTCAGGCTGGTCCTGAGCTCAGCCTCAAACTCACATCAGAGCAATCCTGCCTCTGCCTCCCAGATGCTGGGATTACAGGCGTGAACTACCACGCTCAGCACTGTATGTGGTTCCCAGGGATCGAACCAGGGTCCGTCCACTTGCAAGACAGGCGCCGGAACCACTGAGCTAAATCCCCAGCCCTCAAAAAACATTTTTAAAGGGCATTATAACTGCATAAATTTTTTTATAAATAATTTTATTACAACACTTGGCTCAAATGTAGAAATTATTTACAAATCCATAATAAAAATAAACTAGTTTAAGCAATACTGGAAAGATAGACAATATAAATGGTAGTAATAGAGACAACAAAAAAAGTTATCAGCACTTTTGTGACAGGGTCTTCGTACATATATTCACACTGGCCTTGAACTCACTTAGGTAGCCCGGCCTGGCTTCAAACTCCCAGTGAATGACTCTCCAGGCTCAGCCTCCAGAAAGCTGGGGTAACAGGCATGTGTCACCACCACACCCCCTTCTCAACACTTGCCCTGGATGAACTATTTAACCCTCAAAACAATCTGATGGCAAGTAGTATTAATCTCCCTCATCTTATACATGAGAAAATCGAGGTACAAGGGGCAAAGAGGCCTATGTCACTCTAAAAAAAAATCACAGGATATGGAGTCAAGCAATCCACCCAGAATCCTCATTGTCTACAGAATTTAATACAAAATCTTAAAACCTGGGGCTGGGGATTTAGCACAATGGCTCCAATGCTTGCCTTGTAAGCACAAGGTTCCAAATTTGATCCCGTATACAAAAAAAAAATCTCAAAACCTGAACATAGCAGTAAAAGTTATTACTTAGAAAATACAGATGAAACAACTGAAGAGTGAAAAGTAGAAATGAGGAGCAGGGAAAAATGATGCTTTATAATGTGTCCAACACTATTTGGCTTTTCAAGTGATGTAAAACTTTTATTTTAACATGTATACTAAGAGTTTAGAATGATAGCACAAGCCTTTAATTATAGCAATCTTTGGGGAAACCGGGAAGATTGTGAATTCAGGCCAAGTTGTGCTTCATAGCAAGTTCAAATCAGCCTGAGCTACTTAAAGACCCCATCTTGTAGCCTATGGAACCTGGTGGCACAGGCCTGTCTGTAATCCTAGCATTCAGGAGACTGTGGCAGGAAGATTGTTACAAGCTGGAGGCCAACCTGGCCTAGGCAGTGAATTCAAAGCCTAAACTGCACAGCAAGACCCCATCTCAGAAACCAAAAACACACACATTAAAAAAAAAACCCTACCACAAAAACAAAATAAAAAATACATATTCAACATAAAACAGAACTGTATACTTTCAATGAATAATTTTAATGCATGTAAAATATTCTTCAATAAAACTTAAAAATTAAAGTAGGAAAATGTTTTTAAACATACACATGAGATACTAATGCACACCCACCAGCGTGGACAGGATGTAAAGAAACTGACAGTACTTGGTGTTGCCAAGGACCCCCAAACAAAGGGTAACAGGACACAGGCACAGGAGAGATGACACAGCTCCTGGGGCTGCCCCCATAAGCCTCTATCCCCACAAACCCACTCCTACCTAGGTACAGACCTAAAGAAATGTGCTCTTCTATGCCCACAAGGTAGGTTCACGCTGGCACCCTCCACAGCAGAAACCGCCTACAGTTCATCGGCAGGAGAGTATATCCAGGGTTCTGTGAGCACAGTGTGGAATACTATACAGCTTCCAGAAAGCACCATGGAGCACAACACACCACGCCAATACCGACGTGGTGGTGCATGGCTGGAATTTTAGCACTTGGGGGGCTGGAACAGGAGGAGAACTTTTGAGTTCAAGGCCAAGCCTGGCCTACATAGTGAGACCTTGTCTCAAAAAAGAAAAACAGTGACCTTGGGATGAGGCTAGGAGGTGACCAGCAGGGAGCTAAGGGGAGTCTCAGAGAGCTAGGAAGGAGCCAGCTTAATTAAGCTTGCTGTGGTTACAGGGCTGGTATGTCCATTTTGTAAAAGCTCAGGGAATCAAACCCTCAAAATTGAAGCATTTCCATCCTAGCTGTTACACAGAAAAGGAGAAGACTAAAAAATAATTTACCCGGGGCTAGGGATTTAGCTCAGTGGCACCTGCCTTGCAAGTCTGAGATCCATAGTTCGATCCCAGTAACCACATACAACAATGCTGGGTGTGGAGACTCAGCCCAGCAGCAATCAGTACCACATACCACAGTGACAGGCGTGGTGGCTCACACCTGTAATCCCAGCACTCGGGAGGCAGAGGCAGGAGGATTTCTGTGGGTTCAAGGCTTGCCTGGGCTACACTAGTGAGCTCAGGGCCAGCCTGAACTACAAAGTGAGACCCTGTCTAAATAAACAAACAAACAAACATTCTCCCTAAATTTCCCACATTGAACTCCAACTTGGGATCCAACTTCCAGCCTCAGCCTCCCAGAGTGCTGGAACACAGGCAAGCACTACCTCACTGGCTCAGGGAGGGAACCCGCAGTGAGAGGACAGCACTACGGCCAGACAGGGTGAGCACAAAATTCCAAAGGCCCAGGAGAGGCCGGGACTAGCCTGGGGGAGTCTGAGTCATCTGCTAATGAGCACCGTAATGACAGCTATCACTTTTGCTGTAACTTTTTCGGAGGGCCCCACCTGGTTAGGCACCCTGCCTAAGCTTGCTGGCTCAAACCTCAGGACCAAACAAACCCAGTACCAAGAATGAACCCACTTTGGAGATAAGCAAACTGAGGCTTGGAAAGTCAACACAGGCCCAGGAAGTGGGTAAGTGAGGTCTGAACCTCAGCTCCAGGCTTGCCTCGCCCCCTGACGGAGCAAGGTGTTTATTTGGAGGACTCAACTCAGAAACAACTGTTAGTGACGTATGTGAGAGGTATTTTTTGTCTTTTGCTACTGTTTTTTCTGGGCTATGGCTCCACCTATGAGGTCCCTCAGATATAATGATGCAGCCTGGGACAGTTGGCAAAGAGCGTTAGTGGCTGGCACTGGACAACCTCAACTTTTTCCAGGCCTCTTTGGGTAGCAAGTGTGGTAAGCACTCTGGCCCTGGGACTGGAAACGTAATTCAGTGATAGAGTGCTTGCCTGGTATAGGCAAGAGCCCTGGGTTCCATCCTCAGTACAAGAAAAATACATGAAAAAAGCTAGGTGTAATGGATTACATTTATAATCTTAGCACTGTGGGAGGCAGAGGCAGGAGAGTTGAAAGTTGGAACCCAATCTGGGCATCTTAGCCACTTAACAATATCTTATCACAAACTAAAAAGGGGTTTGGGTTTAGTTCAGTATGAAAGCTCTGGGTTCAATCCCCCCTATTGCATAGAGAGAGGAAAAACTTAAAGGACCCTGGCTCTGACTCACCACTGGCCTGGGCTCGGAAGAGGCCCTGGGAAGGTTTGAAACCTCAACAGAAATCAGCTCCAGCTGGTCCCCTTCAAAGCTGGGCCGGAGTCTGGGCGGAAGTCACAGGGTGGGAGTAAAATCAGGTCAGACCGCAGCCCAGTCCACAAAAAGCACCCCCAACAGCCACATCTGATCTGAACCAATAAAGTCCCATGCACTCCCTCCCTGGCTCTCTGCTGGACTGGGGGCTTCCCACCATGCCAACTGAGAGGCAGCCCAAGGTTCAAACTCTAGGTCACTCCCCCCCCCAGTGCTGCCAAGCCCTCACATTCCCTTCCTCATCCACCACCTTGGACCAGCAACCAGCTGAGTTTTCCTTTAAATACTTATTTTGGAATCACTTCAAATTTGAGAAAAAGTTTGAAATAGTACAACGAACCATCTACCATCTGACCTGCCTCTGGTCCAGCAACTGTGGACAGCTTTCTTTCCTTGCTGTTTGCTATTATTGACGTTATCTTTGTTTCCTGTACACATACATAAAGGAAAATTAAAGCTACACCTTTTGCTGGTCCTGAACCAATCCCCGAGAGACAGGATCCCCAAGGGGCAGGAGCAGCTCGTCATCAGTTCTCTGAATGCTTCAGCATTCGAGTCGCTAAAAACCAGGGCATTCTTACATAAGCCCAGCAGCTATCAACTTCGTGGAACATAATATTGATTTGGTTGCTGGCGGCTAATCTACAGTCCATATTCCGAGTCAGCAGGCCCCACGATCTCCTTCAGAGCGATTTCTTCCCAGATCCAAGAGCTCACAGAGGCTGGTCCACTGCAGTGAGCTGTCACATTTTTTCAGTCTTTTCTCATCTGGAGCAATTCAACCTTCTTTGTCTTGCATACCATGACAGGTTTGTTTTTTTTGTTTTTGGGGGTTTTTTTTAGCATAGACTGGTTCTGTAAAATCTCCCTCCTCTCATTCCTCAGTTTAAAATTCCAAAACCTCATTACGGGACCTCGAGGCTGGGCAGGGTCTGCCTCCCCCACCCATAGCTTTGTCCCCTCCAGCCTTGTCACCCTCCCTGTCACCCTCATTCCCCTTTCCACTCTTTACTACAAAAAGGATTGCTCCAGGCAGCCCCCAGGTCAGGCCCTCTGACCCGGCCTCACCCTCAGGCCAGGCCAGACCTGAGGCATTTTCTTGTCGGCGTGGCCTGTGTCCCCATTCAGAATGACTTCCTTCTCCGAGCTGCACATTCATTGCCAGCTCCACTCTCTAGAAAGAGCGCTCCCAAGGTGGGCAAAGACTTCAGTCAGGGTCACTCCTGTAGTCCTGGATTCCTGGCCCTACCTGGCTCGCAGAATGCACTTGGAAATTATTTGCTAAGTAAATGAGCAAGTGAGGAAAGAAAATTGTCAGGCCTGGGAGCTGAGGCACCAGGAGGCAGCAAGACCCAGGGGCCTCGGAAGGCCTTCCAGATTCCAGAACCTTCCTCAACCTGCCCTGATGCCTCTCACCAGAAAAGGAAGCGCATGGCAACCCTCCCTTATCTTCACGATCCCATCACCTCACCAGCCAGTGCTGATGAATCTTTCCAAATCAATCCCAGTAGGCTGACAGGCTGGATTCCGAAGCTGGAGCTGATAGGCCCTGCAGAAGGCCCGTGACACCCTATTGTCCACCGGCAGGGTCAAAGTGCAGGACTCCTCATCCGGATCCTCACCAGGGCGTGGGGGCAGGAAGAATAAATATCCAGGCAAAAACTCTTGCTAACAGATATTTAACTGTAATGCAGGAGAACTAGGTGCTGGGTCTCCCAACCCAAGAACTGAGAGCCTAGAGCCCATCCTGCCAGGCACTTGTCACTCACTGCTCCCTGCACTGACTAGGCTGAAATCATTCGCTGTGCAGATTACATCAATACTCAGGCTTACAGGAAAGAGAAAAGCCACCCCGCTTTGAATCAAACCCCATTCATTCCTGACTTCACATCTTCTACAAAGAGATCAAACCCCTTAGCCAGACCCACAGCTCCAAAGCCATCTCCTCCAGCGACTTTCCATTCACAACCGATTCCCCCACCACCCAGGTCCCTTGCCACCCTGAGCTCTCCTAGAGCAGCCTGTCCGCACCCAGTCTGCCGGACACAAGGCCACCTTTCTGCCAACCTCTGCATGGGAACCAGCACAGAAGAAACACCCTCACCTCTCACTGGCTAGCTGTGTGACCAGGGGAAATCACTCAGCTTCTCTCAGCTTTTGGTACAAAAATAAACAAATAAGATGTGGCTGATAGCGCTGGCAAATCCTAAAAAGCTGACAGCCAAAGGGAGGATGGGATGTGGAGTAGAGAAAATTTACCACTTGCACCCCACAAAGAAAACGGGGTGTGGGAAGTCCTGGATTGTGGAATTTCTAATCCACCGCGCGAAGCAACGAATCGAATCGCGTTGGGGTGCAGCTCCCGCTCCTATCTAATGGGATTAGCAAGCTGGCTCCAGGCGCAGGCCTGGGGTCCTGATCTCCCGGCTCAGCAGAGGTGAGCTTGAGGGGCACTGAGAAGCTAGGTTGCAGCTCACTGGACTTCCCTGCTGCCCAACGAGGTTCTGGACACAGTGGGGGCCTCCCCGCCATGTCCTCCCCAACTTCAACCCTGAGTATGTAAAAGTCAGTCAGGTCTGAGCTCAGGAGGCCCGGACCTGGGGCTCTGGCAGCCTCCCACTGGCCTCTCTCTGCAGGTCCAAGCCTTCACCTTCTCATTCACCAGTAACAGGCGCTACATAGCCTGACTGTCGAGGCCAGGTTAGGTGGCCCTGTCACACAGAGGTGCTCCTGGGCAATGGCTCTGAGTGCCGTGCTCCTGGAGACACTTGACTTCATCAGGTTCGGGAATGCACGGTAGCCAAAGGCCTAGCCAGCCAGACCACTCTAGCTTCTACTGCAGGCTGCAAGGAGAGGTGAGTGACCCCAACAGCGCAAAAGACTCAGGCAAACGCATGCAAGAACCCGGTGGCCTCTGGGAGTGCACACAATTGGAGAGCCCCCACCAGCCTTGTTCCCAAGTTAGGGGGGAGGGGTCCAGCGTGCTTGTGTGGAGAAACCCTGGCCCTTGTCCGAACGCGGTCCCCAGTTCCCATGGGACACCGGCTGGCCTGGGGCAGCGACCCAGTCCTTGCGCCCTGCCGGCAGGGCACTCCGTGTGCCCCTCCCCCGCCAGGAGCCTCACAAAGGCCCTTTGTCCCGCAGAGCCCCCGCGACTCCGGTTCCTGAAAAGTTCCAGGAGAAATATCAAAGAGACAGACAAAATCGGCCAGTGCAGCCTGGCTAGCCAGGCAGACAAGAGGGGGGCAACCGAAGGGTTGGCGACTCCAAGCTCCAGGGGGTGTTTTTCCTCCAAGACTAGGGTAGCGTCAGAGAGCATCCCGGGAAGGCACAAAACTCCTAAACTTCAGTTTGACAAAAAAGAAGTGGATTTCCCGCCACCCCACCCCCCCCCCAGTGCCAGAAGCAGAAGCCAAGAACAGCCTGGGAGAAGACCGGTATCCCCTGGACGCCCATGGGGTAGGGCGACCGGTCCTGCGTCGCGTTCCCACTCCCGCCATGGCGCCCTTCTGTGCGCTCCTGCCGAGCCCGGGCAGCCATCGCGGGAAATGGCGGAGGCCCCTGAGCCTCCTAAAATGCCTCTTCTGAAGCAGTTTCCCCCGCCCCGAATTGAGTATTCACCCCCCCATACACAACCCTGGTGTCCCTTCTGCCGCCCGCGCACAGCTTATCCGCTCCGGGTGACCTCTCTCCCCCAGGATCGAGGTGGCAGCGGCTCGATTTTAGAGTCTGCCCCGCGTGCCCTCGCTCCAACCAGAAAACAAGAGTTTCCGGGAAAGAGGGGGGAACCACATTCCTATTGGGGTTTGGAGGGGCTTTGGAGGGCCGGCCCAGAGACCAAGGTGGTGAGCTGTGATCACCACAGTCTTCTCGGGGTCCTACAACCCCCGAGGTTCACCAACCATAAGGGACCGAGATCGGCGAGGGTGATGAAGCTGGGGACAGAACCCAAAGCCCACAGGCACCCGGCAGGGCATTTGCCAAGAAAAAGATCGGCGCTCCGGGAGTATTTCCCGGGGGCGTAGGGACTGGCTTGTTCTTTTCTCGCCCAGAATTTGCAAACTGCAGCCCAGGATCATTTGGGGATTGTAATCGCCCCTTGATGACTGATTTCGGCAGCGCTTAGGCCTCGGAAGGTCTCCACGCGCAGGGCACCGAATCCTAACGCCTCTCCGCTGGGACCTCGGGACTGGCCTCTGCCCAGCAATCAGGATTTTCTCGTCCTGGGAGCTGAGCCTTGCTGCACACGGTGGACTCACTGGGGAAGAGAGGCGCCAGCCTCAACCACCTAGATCTTCCCGGACTTTCCTCCCCAGGATCCCTGGAAAGCAGGAGAGGCGGGTGCGGGGCACTTACCCGAGTGCGGGTGGAGGTTGAGGCCAGCCATGTACTTCCCCGGCGGCAGCGGACCGGGCAACCCAGACGCAGGCAAACGTCCGGCAGTGGCCGCGCCCACGCGGTGGCTGTCCATGGCCAAGCCGGACAGAAGCGGTGGCGGGGGGCCATGCACGGACCGCTGGGGCCCGAAATCTCGGCCATCCATCCTCCGCGGGAGTGCCGCGGCCAGCCCCCCACCCGGCCCTCAGGCCTCGCTCCGTGGGACCTAAAAGTTCAGCCTCGACGTAGTCCTGGAGTCCTCAGGTGGCGGAGACTCCGTGGCGTGCATGGCCGCGGCCGGCGCTCCGTGGCGGGCCCGCCCGAGGCCCAGGCGCACGGCCGGCGGGCGGTGGAGCCCCTCCGGCTACCAGGCGGAGCTGCGCGAGGTGGCGCACACAGCGTCTTGGCGGGGAGAGGCAACACGGCCGCAGAAGACAGAGGGGAGAAAAGAAAAAGGGAAAAAGAAAGACAGGAAAAAAAAAAAACAAGTTTCAGAAAGTAACCTCGCCCTTCGGGGTCAGTACATGCAGATCTAGTGATCAGAAGGGAAATCCGGAGTAGCCCTCTTTCCCTGAAAAGTTAAAATCCATGCTGTTTCCCCTTGGACGCTTCAATCTCCCAGTAGCCGGCTTGGAAAACTAACGAGTATGCGCTAAGCTCCAGCCCCGACTCTGTGTTGGCAAAACTGGGGAAGGGCCACTGGAGCTGGCCGCGCCCGGACAGTGTAAATACAAACCTCCGAAGAGTGTTTTATTCCCGGGCGTCACATGCTCTGAAACCTTTCCATAAGCGATTCACAATGTCTTCCTAAACACTTGTCACTATCTCATCAGGAAAGCTTAATATTTAACCTTTTTCGGGGGGCCCTTGCCTCCCTTTTAAGAGTTTGACTTTGGTAGAGCTGGTACTGGGAGCCACCAGCAGTGTTTGGTTTAGGGCTTTTTGTTGTTTCGAGTGGGGAGGGTACAAAACGGGCTTATTATTTTTAAAGAGGCTCACCGCCTCCTCCTGCCACCCCTATTGGGCAACCAGGAGTCACAGTCTGAGTCCAAGGACCCCAGACGTGGCATTCTCGTCTGCGGACTGGAAAGAATCCTTCAAAAGCGGCTTTGGTTTCATTTTCCAACGCCGGAGCCCGGGAATCCTGCCCCCGAAGGACGAGCAGCGTGGCGCGGGAGATTTGGGGGGCGTCAGAGGGGGAGAAAGGGAATCAAGGATCTCTTACCCTACCCCCCACCCCCCAAAAATAACCTACAAAGAGAACTCGCTCCGCGGGCCGGGCCGAGGCGCCTCGTCAGTGTTCGGGTAAATCACCCCGTATTTCCAGTTTCAAGGTGTTTGTTTAAAAGATTGTTTCTTTGCCGATTACCGTGAGGGAAGAAGGGGGTGTTTGGAGCCCACCCTTTCCCCGCTGTCCGTCGGCCAGCCCGTCGCAGCTCAGAGTCTTGTTTCTCTGAGCCCGAGTAGCTCTTAGAGCCGCTGATCACGCCAAAACCCCCGGCTCCCAGGTATTCGCCCTGCACTCGGAATTCCTGCGCCCAACCCCTCAGCTGGAGACCCCTTCAGCTGCAGACGCCTGGCCTCCATCTCCAGCCTCCTTCAACTTTGTTACGGGTGCCTAATTTAACGTGTTTTGGACTACAAATACCCTGTCTCCCTCCCTCGCATCAGGCTCTGGTTACCAGATCCGCGTTTACTTTGGAAAAAAATCTAAGGTCGCCACATCCGAGGATGCATGTCTCAAGGCGGCGATAAGTTTCCCGTGATTTTTAAAAAATAATGTTGAGCAGCTTTCTTTTTAAAAGCCAGGGACTCAAGAGCATGCCTAGGCACCCCAGTTTAGGGAAGTCGGGGTGAAGCCCCCGAAGTCCCCTGGCAATGGCCAAGAAGCTGGAGTGGCCATCTGCGGGTTCCTCTGCCTTCTCCCTACTTTTCACCCTCTCTTAAATGCAGTTAAAATGGCTGAATTCCGGCTTTTAATTAAAAACAGCCTATAATCGAAAACGTCTTGGCGTCCCAGGTTCTCCCGCCGCTGGTCGGGACCTAGTAAGGAACCGAGGTAATGCCCCTCGTCCGTGCCGTGCCGTGCCGTACCGGGCAGGGAAGCCCCGAACGGGCGGAGGACTGGGGTGGGCGCCCGGGGCGCACTGGCGCGCCCCCAACCCTGGTGGAGCGCGCTCTCCCCACGGTGCCTGCCCCCGAGTAGATTCTCGACAGCCAGCTTGGGGAACCCCCTGCTCACCCCGAGGAATAAGGGGGTGGACTGCAAAAGTTCAGAGACCCTCGCGACCCTCGGGGCCGACGGGCAGATCAGCGGCGTACCTGGCGCGGCGGGGCTCCCGGCTCCGGGCTCCGGCGACAGCGACTCCGGCGGCGGTCCCGGCTCCTGGCGCGGCTAGGCGCCCGTGCGGTCCGCCATCCCGCAGCCACCGCTCCCCTCCGCCACCCGCAGCCGCTTCACACTTTTTGCCCGCCTTTCCTTTTTTTGGTAGAAAACCGCTCCCTGGGCCGAGTGCTCGGCGCGCCAACTCCTCCGCCCTCCAGCGGCCCGGCTCCCGCAGCCCCCGGAAAAGCCAGCTTTCCTCCCGCCGAGCTCCCCGCTTTTTAATAAAATCCAGGTAGCGCCGGTTTAAAGAATCCCAAATCTCCATATACAGCCCGGGATTGGAAAAGGTACATTACACAACCCCCCTTTCAAGTTCCTCTAGCTGGATCTAAAAAAAAAAAAAAAAAAAAAAAAAAGCTAGCGAAGGGGGGCGCAGAGGGGGCTGGGGGAGGGGAGCACTCAAGCTAAGAAACACGCATTGTTCCCGGGCGCCCGCCTCCCCCTGGGCCGGCCCCCGGCCTCTGCGCATTGGCTGCGCTCACCGCCCATCAAGCGCATGTAAACACCTTGGCCCTCAGCCATTCCTATAAAACCAATTACGGACCTCGGGGCTCCAGCAGTTTCCAGGCTCCCCTCGGCGGGGCTGAATGATCAAAACTGGTGGTGAGAATTTTTCCGGACCGTTTCTAGGCAGCCCTCCCCCTCCACCAGTTGGGGGGGGCCCTTCCTCCTTTTCCTCCCTTCCCCCCCCCACCAGCGTCTGGGCTGAGTGATCAAAATAGAGGAAGATGGTTGTCGCCGCAATCCAGGGCTTTGCAAGGCGCGGTTTAATGGGCCGCCTGTCAGCTTCCTGCTCGCTGGAGGAGGTGACAAGCTGGGCGAGCCGGGAAGGGCCTGGAGCCCGGCGGGCTGCACCCTGCACCCGCGCCCCTGCCCACCACCTCCCCTGGGGTGCGCCTCCAGAACGCACGGGGGAGACGCCGAAACAGACAAGGGCTGCTTTTTTCTTTTTTATTTTTTCTTCCTTTTAGAACAAAGCGGCGATTCATTCCCTCTTCCCCAGCAGCACCTTCGGGTGGGATGGGCAGGCAAGAAGGCCGTTTTCTTCGCCCCGGCCTCGGGTCCCTCCCTGAAACGCGGCGTCAGATGGTTACTGATTAATATTTTGGAGAGGCCTTGGCGGCGGGCAGCGGGTGAGTCTAATCTTCTAAAAGGGGTTCCTATAGAAACGCGGGCCCAGGGCGCCCCCACCGTAGCTCCGGCCGGGGCTGCAACGATTCGCACAGCGCGCCCCTCCCCAAAGCCCACTTGGCGTGGGCGCCCCCTCTACTTCCCCCTCCCCCAAAATATCAGAGCAGAAAAAAGGATTAGATCGGTTGAGCGCGAGCTGAATCCTTCTTGATTCTGACATTTCAACCTATTAGCATTTCTCTACGGGGCCTTCTGAAACCTATTAAAGTGTAATATTAAAAACCTCGTGGCTGGGGACCTCTCTCGCCTTCCATCCGCCGCGCCCCCTCCAGGGAGGGCGAGACCAGGAAAAAAAATTGTTGAGCTCAGAGGAACCAGCAGCCAAACCCAAAAGTGCTTGGCTGGTGCGGCGGTCGGAGGGGGAGGGGAGCCACAATCCTCAGACTTTGTACTTGTATTTTGCGTTTTCAGCAAAATCCCTTCTGGGGTGAGTAGCCAGGAGCTGGCTGCAGCAGACCTACCTGTCGAGGGGCGCTGGAAATGCGAACCCTGCCAAAGGGACAGTTGCAGAAGCCCCGCACCCTCTCCACAGCCCCACAGGCTCCCGAGCCCACTTAAGCATTACCTACCCTCGAAGGAAAGCTTTGGAAGGGCAGAAATCCTTGCCGATCCTGCCTCAGAGAGCAACCGTGGTAACAGGTTTTAATTAAAAGAAGCCTGTTCTTTCGCCCTTCGCTGCGGAATCAGCGTTTTCGCATTTCTATTTTTTAAGTCCATTTTTTAAGACAACTTTTCTGGAGGAAGACAAACTGAGCTAGTTGGCGCCCCATTCGTTCTATTTTATTTTCTCCGCTTTTAGAAAAAAAAAGGGGGGGAGGGTTCGAAAGCGAACTGAGGGTGTCTAATTTAATTCTAGGATAAATTTGAGGAAAAAAGTTCAGCCTCTTGAGGGCAGTTTCAAGTTGCCCTTCCTGGAGTCTCCTGCGTTGGTTTCTAGGCTGCCCTCTTTGGGAAGCTGGAGCTCCGCGGGGAAGGGAGGAGGGAAGAGAGAAAAGGAGAAAGGACTGAAAATAGCTGGAGCCGAGGGGAGTGAAAGCGGTGACCGTGCTTGGAGCGCTTGGGTCTCAGCGGTGGCCAGGGCGGCAGGAGGCACACGGTGCAGCCCCCGGACGACCAGGAGCAAAGACGGAGAGGAGAGGGGGGTTAGAGAAAAGAGGTACTGTGACTGTGTGCCTTAGGGAAGTGGTAGCCGAAGTAAAATGCAGCGTGGGGCAGTTGAAGACCGCACAAGCAAAGGGGCTGGAATGCCACGCTCCCTACAATCTTATCCAGAGCCTTTTGTGGGCTCCCAGCAAGCCCTCACCCGAGTTCCCAACATTTCCTACACTCCTATCGCTCTCCAGTATTCAGAGCTCACTCAGATCTTGATCTCCCACCCCCCCGTATCCCTCCTGGGATCTGGAATGTGTTTCTTTATTTTAATATAGCTCAAAAAAAAAAAAAAAAAACAACATGAGAGTCAGGGTGGGGAAATAATACAAAAGGCTTGCAGGGTGGGAAAAAAACAAGGCCTATTTTTAATAAATGTTTAATATTTTCACCCCTGAATGCGCCAAGACGCCGTGAATGTGATGGCGGAGTATGTGTGCCATAAATCATTTAGTTACTAATAAAAATTCTGCCTGTTTGCCCTGGATTTGCCAATGGCATTTGCATTTTTCAAGTATACGCCTCGTCGGCGTGGCAAACCAAGCCGGCTTTTCATTAGGGCCGCGGTTCGGGGTAGATGAGGCTCCCTCCCCGCCGGAATGTGTGCGCCCCAGCCCACTCGCGCCGCCCCCCTGCACAGCCAGCACCCGCGATCTGCCACGCGGCCCTCCAGCCACTACCCGGCGCGGGACCTGGAGAGGGCGACTCCTGGCCCTGGCAGCAAAACGGGGCACCCAGGCAGTCTGCTCACGCAGCTGCTTCGGGGCCAGCGGCGTTTGCGGGGCGCCGGAGACCACCTCCATGGAGCTGCTCCGATACGCCCTGGTCTCTGCCTAACCTGTCCTGCCGCACGCCCTGCCGCCCGCAGTGGCCGCGTAAACAGGCCGGGAGCCATCTTGGGGCGTGGGACCTATCCCAACAGGCATACATGCTGCAGCCACAGCCCCTTAGAAAAATCCCTGCCATCACAGGGAGCCTTTGGGCATGGCCGGCCAGCCTTCGGGGTCCAGGAGGACGCGACCTGTCCCCTGGCCGACCACACCGAACCGAGAAAGGCGAGCTGCTGGCCCAGCACGGAGCGGGGGCCACTGCACAGCCCCGCCGCCATCTTCTGCGCCCCACCCCCTCACGCTTGTTTACCCGGCGGGATTCATGGCCAAAAGCCGTGAAGACTCAGTGGGTGTGTGGGTGTATGTTTTGTACTGACTGGGTGGAAAATCAGCCGGGGTTGGGATGGGACCTCCACGCAGCCTTAAGCCGCAGTTCCCGCAGAACCCACCCAGGCTGGCCTACCCGGCCCAGTGCTCTTGTCCACGGCCAGCCAGGGTATCCAGAGCTAGCATCTTTGTGTGTGTTCCCAGGCGTGCATTCTCTAGACGCGTTCTGGCAGACAAAATTCTTTATTATAAAGCCAAAGGACAGGCCAACCTTGAGTCCGGCTGTGTTCCCTGCCGAGTCTTTGTCACTGTGTCCGCTGCCGCACCTTTGTCGGCGCTGCGCCCGGCGAATACAAGCAGGTCCTCCGATTCCCGGAGCACCCACCCGCCTCAGTTCTGCCCACTGCAAGCTCGAACTCGGTTCTTCCAGAATCTCGGTGTTGCTGGCTGCATGGACACATCCTCCCCACCCGCCTCAGTTCTGCCCACTGCACGCTCGAACTCGGTTCTTCCAGAATCTCGGTGTTGCTGGCTGCATGGACACATCCTCCCCCTTTCTTCACCAAAGGAACGGGGACAGCCGCCATTCTTTCCTAGGCGCGGTCATCCAGCTCGCCCAATCCACTGCCCCATACCACCTTTCCCTGGGGCTGGGGAAAGACTGGAGCCCCCAAACTACACCAGTGCCTAGGATAAGGCCAAGGATGGCCAGCTCCGGAGGCCGTGGCCAGTTCTAGGCAAGAGTTTCCGCAGGTCCTAGGTCGGGCAACCCGGGAGCTCCCTGCCCGGGTGCCGCTAAAACCCGGAGAGGCCACGCCTGGGACAGCCATCCTCACTGCAACTGGACCAGCTGCAGCTCGTTCAGCCAGGATGTAGTTTGACCATTCCAGTCGAGAGCCGTACGGACTCTCCAGGAAGGCCGGGGACGCAGCGCCAGTGCCAGCGTGCCACCAAGACCCTACGGCGGGGCAGACAGAGCCCGGCCCGCTACGCCAGGCCAGGCCGCGGAGTATTCCTCCGGCTCCTCTCGGCCCCGCCTCCGACCCTGGCCTCTTCCTCTTGCCGGGTCGGGTCTTCCATTCTACTGCTTGGCTCCCAGAGGACAGGACAGAGAAGCGCTCAGCGTGCTCGGGCTGGCTGCAGCCATAAATCTCTGAGCCGGCCCTCCTTCTGTTGCTCACTGGTGGGTGTTCCAGCCTGGTCTCCCGTTCCCGGCCCGCCGGACACCTTGCTTTCCCAGTCACTTCGCAGGAAATCGAGCCAGGAGCTTCCCCGCTTGCCAAGGAGAGGGAGTCGCCTCGCCTCACTCGGTGCCACCACCACCCATTCCCGAGAGCGTCAGACCCTAAGACGGCCCGGGCCTCAGCGATCACCGCCCTTGGTAGGGGCACGCAGGCCGGGCAAGGGCGACGCCGAGGTCAGGAACAGTGCCTTCTCAACAGGTCTCTTCCAAAGACCCTGACTTAGTCCCGCACCTTTGGAGCCTTCTTTGTTCGCCAAGGGTCACCTGGCTTGGTGACCTTTATTTGTCACCCCAGCCTCTTGGTGCAAATAACCGAATCATTGGAAAAACAGGAATCGGTCTCAGGCAGGTCGGAAAGCTGTTGGGGGGCTGTCTTTTTACGGTAACAGGAGGAAGTTGTTGGAAGGATTTGAAGTAGTAACGACTAATATTAAGGGCATTGTGTGTCCTCTTTGCCAGAGAGGATTGGAACTTATGCTGGTCCCTACATCAGACGAGCAAGTGGAGCGCTCAGTTCACGATGAAAAGGGCCCTGGGGAGCTGGGTGGGGACCGTTGCAGAAGTGGGGACATTAACCCCTTCTTGAGTGTCTCCCTAAAATTTCACAGTGCCAGTGACACAATCCCGAGCGGCGGTGACAGAGGAAGCCATGCCGCGCTCAGAGGCTTCTGAAACTGGGCTCCAAAGTCGTTCCCACCCAAGGAGCTCTGGTTCCTTCCTCAGATTTATTTCCAAAAGCACGGTAGGAGGGACCCTGGGCTTCCTCCGGCGGGCGCATAGGGGCCAGCTGCGCAGGAATTTGCGCGCTAGCCCCGGCAACGCCTGGGAGCGTAGAGCTGCCCAGCCACATTCCCGCGAACCGCCCCAGCCCAGGAAGCGGCTCAGAAAACAAAGCGCTGCGGTCTCAACCCAAGGTTAAAGTCCACTGCAAGCTCTTTTTACCCCGGAATCCGAGTGTGATAGCATTTCTCCAAATAAACCGCCAATAAATCAGCTCCGGGCCTCACCAGCTGAAGAGCTTTGGTGACCTTGGGGAATACTTCCTGCTTGCCAGACCCTGCGTAGGACAGGCATGGGGGAGGGGCCCAGTGTCAGCTCCATCCCCCCACTCTGGGGAGAGCGGTAGGCCAAGGGCATTTGTGGTTGTTTATTAGGGTGTTCATGCCCAAAGAGGATGGAGGAAGTTTGGAGCGAGGTTTAGAGTACTGTGCGTATTCAGGGACCTCAGTGCGCAGTTGTAAGGAGATTTGTGATGCTGGGGCTGTTTTGGGAAGGCTGACCGTTCAGAGCCTGCCGAGCTACACTATGCAACCCGTGGGGACCTAGCCCCGACACTCTGAGCCCCCTTTAGGGGCCGCGGGCTTTGTCTGGGTGTGACAGGGTGTGTTCGGCTGTGAGCTTGTGTGGGGTGTGACTAATGGGATTTATGGATGTCAGTGCCAGGGTGACTAATGGAGGCTTGGCAGCACGTGCTTTTGGGGAGGGCCACTGACCCTAGGTGGGGAGGCGGTGCCCCCAGAGGGGGCTGCTGGATATCAGAAACCCCTCCTCCCCGCTGGCTCCCAGCTTTGTCTGGGGCCCTGCACACTCTGGCAGGCCAGTGCACGCGGTGCTCCCCAACACACTGCTATGCCAGCTGGCCCCTAGAGGCCCTCCAGGCCTCCCACCTCTGACCTGCGCTTGGTGCCTCCAGATCCCAGCCTTCCCACCCCGGGTGGCAGAGCCCTCCCCATCCTCCTCTCTTTCTGCCTGAGAACTCTCTACACACATACACATCATGACAAGCCCCTGCAGGCTCAGCCCTGGGATGTGGGTACCATTCTACCCATTCAATGGCCGAGACACCTTCAGGGCAGGGAGGACAAGTAACTCTAACTTAGCTGGGTGACCACGCCAGACCTGGTGCTGGGGAGACCAAGCCTTCCCTTTTTGGCAGCATTGTGGTTGTTTTTTTTTCTTTTGACATTGCTAGAGGTGGAACCAAGGTTCTAGGACATACTGAGAAGCATCCTTAAAAAGGTAAATAATGCCAGGTGTGGTGGTGCCAGACTGTAATGCCAGCATATGGGCAGCTGAGGCAGGAGGATTGCGAGTTTGAGCCTAGCCTGGGCAATTTAGCAAGGCTGTGTCTCAAAATAGAGTGGGGCTGTGTGTGGTGACATATGCCTATTAATCCCAGCACTTTGGAGGCTGAGATAGGAGAATTACTGCAAATTCTAGGCCAGCCTGGGCTGTATAATGAGTTCAGGGCCAGCCTGAACTAAACAGTGAGATCCTGACTCAAAAAAAACAAAATAAGGGCCGGGGATTTAGCTCAGTGGTTCCGGCGCCTGTCTTGCAGCCGCAAGGACCCGGGTTCGATCCCCAGTAACCACATACCATACTGGTCGTGGAGACTCACACCCAGCAGCAACCAGTACCACATACCACAGTGCCGGGCGTGGTGACTCACGCCTGTAATCCCAGCACTCGGGAGGCAGAGGCAGGAGGATTGCTGTGATGCGAGTTTGAGGCTGAGCTCAGGGCCAGCCTGAACCACAAAGCAAGACCCTGTCTCAAAAAATAAAAAAAATAAAAGTAAATAAATAAATAAAAAATGGGATGGGAGTGTAGCTCTGCAAAAGCGCTGAGTTCAATCCTCAGTGCCACCAAATAAAAGGGTAAATAACCCATTCACACTAACACAACTCACTACCCACTACCCGGGGTTTTTGTCCCTCCACCAATTTCCCTGTGGTCTTCTGGGAACTTTCTCCTGCCTGTAACCTGGAGGGAGGTCAAAGGTCAGTGGTTTGGCGAGAACAGTAGGGGTGAGCTGAGGCCAGGCTAATGGAGGTCTGCATTCCAATGGAGTTCAGAAGGGCAGTGGCCACAGGAGAGGAGCTACAACCTGCCCACTGCCGGGCCAGCACAGCCGGGGCTCAGGGCACACCTAGATCACATTTCCCATCTCCCTGGAGCTTTCTGATTTATCAGGCCGACACCCAGTGAGGGGTGTTCACGAGCTACACTCTGATGTCTGCACACACAGAGCTGTCTGAAGCATGTGACTCATCCAAAGGGTCCCTGAGCTGGGCACAGTATCCAGATGTCCTTGTAATCCCAGCACTCTAGGAGACTAAGGCAGGAGAATCACAGCTTCCAGTCCAGCCTGGCAACTTAGTGAGACTCTCAAAATAAAACCTAAAAAATGGAACTGGGGGAAGTAGCTCAGTCCAGAGACCTGGGTTCAATCCCTAGTATGACAGTGCAGGGGTCAGGGAGTCCCTGAAACATAATGAACTGGGCAGCATAAGTAAGCTCACCCAGAAGTGCAGTCAGCTGCTCAGCCCTTTCCTGTGTGTCCTGGGCTCATGGCCCACCAGACTCCCTGGTTTTCTCTCTCCCTCTCCCTTCCCACCTCTCATACATACACACACACACACACCATCTCACTCTTATCTCCTTCCCCCCTTGCTTTTTATCCTTCTTTGGCATTTTCTCTCAAGCAGAAAATAAAAACATTTCCCAGGCTGCTGCTTTGAAAGCTTCCTTCTATCTGCCTCCAGCCCACGCCCACCCCCACATCACCCTATAGTCAGCACAGTCAAAAACAGACCCAAAAAGATCAAAACTGATGGGGGCAGCCTCCAAACCTCCCTGTACTTCATCTCCAAGTCTTGCTCCATCTTACCCCAAGGCACACAGGCAAGAGGCAGACTCTCCACTGGCCCCCACGCGCTTGTGCGCCCCACACCCATCCTCGGAGAACCTTCCAGAGCTGCTCCCACAGAAAGACCTGCTCCGTTGGTTACCCCCAGAGATGAATGGGTTCTACCCAGGCACTCACCCCACCCTGCTCTTCTGCTCCAGTTCATACTTCTAGGAAGCTGTTGTGCCTCAGTATCCCCTCAAATTATGTATGTCCCTATTCTAAGAACCAGTTCCTCAAAATGTGACCTTATTTGGAAAAGGGCCATTATGGGCTGGGGAGTTAGCTCAGTGGTTCCGGCGCCTGTCTTGCAAGCACAAGGACCCGGGTTCGATCCCCGGTAACCACATACCACACTGGGCATGGAGACTCAAGCCCAGCAGCAACCAGTACCACATACCACAGTGCCGGGCGTGGTGGCTCACGCCTGTAATCCCAGCACTCAGGAGGCAGAGGCAGGAGGATTGCTGTGATATGAGTTTGAGACTGAGCTCAGGGCCAGCCTGAACTACAAAGCGAGACCCTGTCTCAAAAAACCTAAAAAAAAAAAAAAAGGGGTCTTT
Source organism: Petromus typicus (assembly GCA_004026965.1). Classification (NCBI taxonomy): domain Eukaryota; kingdom Metazoa; phylum Chordata; class Mammalia; order Rodentia; family Petromuridae; genus Petromus; species Petromus typicus. The sequence goes on from PVIR01010287.1 coordinate 25,016, forward strand.
ATGATATATAAGTCCATAAGATGAACAGGATACAGGCTGGGCCCAATTCTAGTGTGACTGTTGTTCTCATTAGAAAAGAAAAAAAAGAGGCAGTTAGCTCAGTGGCTCCACCTCTGCCCTTGTGAGTTCTCCAACGTGTGTTTAACCCCCAGTACCTCAAAAAAAAAAAAAAAAAAAAAACGAGTGGGGAGCAGGGATGCAATTCAGTGGCTAGCATTAGTAAAGCCGAGTGTGGTCGTGCAGGCTCGTGATCTCAACAAGCTGGAGGGTGAGGCAGGACAGTCACAAATTTGAGCCCATCCTGGGCAGTCTAGCAACTGAGTGATACTCTGTCTCAAAAAATTTTAAAAAGAGTTGGGGATCCAGTACAGTGTCAAGGTCCTGGGTTCAACCCCCAGTACCAGAAAAATAAATAGACAGACAGACAGACTGAAAGAAGGAAACGCGGAGGTGAACAGATGCAGAGAAAGAGAGATGTGAAGACCAGAGATACAACCTATGAGCCACGAGGCCAAGATAGATCCTGGTTCTCTCAGGCTCTAGAACTCTGAGGTGGCCCCTCTCTGCTGTGTCAGCCACCTGCCTGCTTCTCTGCAATGGCAGCCGGAGGAGATTTTACAGCATCCCAGGTGTAAATGCCTTGAGACCCGAGAGTAGGAGCACAAAGGAGCCACGGGTCCCCAGCTGGCCAGATCTGTTCCTCTCCACAGGACACTGGTATATGAGGTAGTGGGCTGGGCCGTGCCACTGTGACAGACATCCCCAACACTGGGACATGAACCTGAAGGTGTGTTATTGATATAGTCAGCTAAATTAGGTAGAAATATCGTAGGCGTCAGTGCAGAGGATGAAAACACGCGGAAGGTACAGCTGGAGGTGCATCTGCAGACTAAAGTCACAATGGCCGGATGTGCACATGGCCCTAAGGGATGAACAGAAGCTTGTGCACTTTCCCAGATAGACAGCACTGCCTCACTGGGGCAGGCCGTCCTCCTCCATCCACTGAGACCGTGACACTGAGACTAAAACTACAGACCACTGACCAAGGTGAATGACGTCATTACACACCCTTGTGACTGCTGGGTCAGTATTACCTAAGCGACCTGCAATCTTATTGGTTGATTGTAGTTTTCACCCGTGTTGTACCCACCCCTTGTAACTTTGCTCTATAAAACTTCCTTTGAGAAGTGGGCTCCCTGGCAACCCATGTGAGACCCCTCCTGTCTCCCAGGAGCTCTTGCTAGCCCAGATTCCTTGGTCTACATTCCTATTCCCAATAAATTTTCCCACTCTTAACCTCCATTGTTCTATAGAATTCATTCTTGGACTTCAGGGAACGCAATCTTGGTATATCTGACATGTGGTATTAGGGAGTTACGTTTATTTCTCTTGTTTCATCCCTGTATCATTGTGCCTAGGGTTGTCTGCTAGCCCGGCTGGTATCCAAAGACACCCAACCTCCATGGGGAGTCTGAAAAACCCAGGTCACTGAGAATTCACAAACTGTCCCTGGCCAGCAGAGGCCAGGGGAGGTCAGTGCTCAGTCGTGTGTCACTGGTGTTCATAGATCACACGACTGCACTCAGCTGAAGGGCACTTCCTTGTTGATGACTCTTGACCCTCATTAAATAGTTGTGAAATACAGTGATAGAATGCGAAGTTTACTGTTTTAACCTTTTTTAAGCAGATGTATCCGTGGCTCTAAACACATTCAGAGCCCATGCAATGACACATGCCTGTATTAGCAGCGACACAGGAGGCGGACGCAAGAAGATTCCAAGTTTGAGACCAGCCTAAGCAAGTAAGCCAGACTCCATCACACACAGATGCACACGCACACGGTTGTGCAGTCATCACCACCATCCATCTTCAGCTCCAGAACTTTCTCAGCTTCCCACACTAAAACTCTATAGCATTAAACATAACTTCCCACCCCTTCTATCCCCAAGCCCAGGCTCTCCTGGGTTGTACTCTACTTTCTACCTCTAGGAATTTGACAAGTCTGCAAATCTCATAGAAATAGAATCCTTCACTGTTTGCCCTTTGTGCCTGATGTCTTTCACACAAGAGCAGCAGCATGTCCTCCAGGCCCATGTCAGAGCAGATATCAGTGCCCTTCCTTTGCAGCGCTGTGTAATATTGCCTTGCCTGGATATGCTACATTCATCTGTTCAGGCACAGTCATCCATGTTCTATAGCTACAACTGAGCACCACACACCAGTTGACTTACAGAGAACACAGCTTCTCAGAGTTCTGGAGGCTGGTACATCATAGGACTCGGTGGCAGAACCCTCTGGCAAGGCCAATCTGCTGAGTAACAGTGGGCAGAGGGCGTCCAAGCAAGATGGTCCAAGCTGCCAATGAGAGCTTGCTGGCTAACAAGCCACGCCCCCAGTAACCCAGGAATCCACATCTGCTCCCTGTGCAAGACCCAGGGGCCCAGCCTCCACATACTTCTGCATTTGGGAGTTGAGTTTCCAGGATCTGAAATGTGGGGGTCATCCAGACATCGCAGCCAAGTCACTTCCCTGTGGGAGCACATGTCATCAGCACTGTGTGAACACGCAGGTTCAGGCAGCTTCAGTCCTGCCCTCACTGTTTGAGAGGGGAACTCAGTTTAATGTTTGGAGGAACAGCCACGCTGTTGCACACTGCAGCTGCACTGTGGTACCTGCTGTGCTTGAGTGTTTCCGTTTCTCCACTTCTTTACCAACATTCCTTATTTCCTGGCTTTGTTTATGTCCTTACTGTGTGCTTCATTTCCCTTTTTTTTTTTTTTTTTGGCAGTACCTTGAATTGACCTTGTGCTTGCCAAGCAGACATGGCACCACAGAGCCACAGCTCCGTCCCATTATTGTGTGTCTTGTGATGGTACTAGGTATTGAACCTAAGCATTTACACTGAGCCAACTTCCCATCTCTTTATTTTAAGACAGTCTCTTAAGTTTCCAAGACGACTGGAATTTGCAGCCCTCCTGCCTCAGCTACCTAGAGTGCTTGGATTACAGGTGTGTGCCTTCACATCTGTCTTGTGCTCTGTTTTTGTTTTGTTTTGGTTTGGTTCTTTTGTTTGTTTGTTTGGAGACAGGGTCTCACTTTGTAGTTTAGGTTGGCCTCGAATTCACTATGTAGCCCACGCAAGCCTTGAACTCACAGCAATCCTCCTGCCTCTGCCTCCTGAATGCTGGGATTACAGGCATGAGCCACCACACACGGCATTGTGATGTGTGATACTGGAGATTGAATTTGAGACCTTGTGCTTACCAGGCAGACATTAGAACCATTAGACACTCTAAGCTAAATCCCTGGCCCTTTGAGGACTTTTTTATAGGAACCCTCTTTGACTTGTTTTTCCTTAATCGTCACTGGTGTGGAGTGCCTTTTCATATGCTAGCTGGACACTTGCTTCTCTTCTTAGAGAATTGTCTGTACAAATATTTCTTTCCTCCCTGCTTTGTTTTTTCTTATATCCCTCCCCCCAGTACTGGAGGTTGAACATGTGACCTTGGACTTGTGAGGTATGCACGTTGCTACTGAGCTACATCCCTAGCCTTCCACTTTGCTTTTCAGTGCCGGGAATGAAACCCAGAACCTCACACCTGCCAGGTAAGTGCTGTACTACTGAGGGGCACCCCTGACCCTTGGCACTTTTTCTGACACACTGCTGACCAAAGCAAAACACCTGCATGGGCCCCCTGCAGGTGTCTGGGTGGCCTGTGCTCTGCCCACCCCATCCCATTCCTTTTACATACACTGAGCATGACACTTGCTTCCAAAGTAAGGTCAGAAGTGAGGACAGATAGCCTCAGCCTTGTCAGCTGGTATACTTTTGTGTGACATCCTGACCACCAAGAAGAGGGCTCTGGGGTCCCAGGTGACAGTAAGAAAGGGTGGAGGCTGCAGAGCCCAAGTGGGGGTGAGGCTAGAACTCCATGCCTGCTGGAGGAGGCTGGAGGGGCAGACCCAAGCACTGTGTGTTCCCAGCCAGACTGTGCCTGCTGATGCCAGGTGCTACCCAAATGTACCAGGAGGGGACATTGTAGACAGAGGGCCTGTGGGGCAAGTCCAGCCACATGGTGTGGGCTGGCACAGTCACTGTCTCAGTTGGCCTGTCTGGACAGCAGCGCTGCCTCGGTCTCCTTCCCCAGGACCTGGCAAATGGGTGTCTGGGCTGCGTGCCCTGATCAGCCCACATCTGGGTAGCAAAGGGCGCTGAGGGCCCCACGCCTATGATCCCCTCTTTTTCTCACCACCAGCACCTGCTGGTAGTGGGCCCTGCCCCACTGGCAGGACCCTGTCCCCAAGCCACTGACCCTGCGTCTCGTCCAGGACAGGACTGAAGCTTACGGCCTCACTGTCTTGCAGCTGCTGGAATAAATTATCATAATCTAGATCCCTTTAAGCAATAGAATTTTTTCCTGTCACAATTTGGGAACCAGAGTCTAAAACCAAAGTAGCAGCAGGGCAGACTTACTCCTGGGCTCTGGAGAACCTGCTGTCCTAGGCCCTTCCCCCATGTCCAGGGACCTGGCTAGGCTACCATACTCCAAAGCTTTCGGCTGAGCACTCCCATTCCTGCCTTTGCATCCCAGTCTTCACATTGCCTTGTCTGTGTTTCTGTGTGGCTTGTCACCTTTTTTTTTCCTTTTTATACAAGATATTGAACCCAGGCCTTTCCCACTAAGCCACAACTATAGCCCTTTTTATTTATTTATTTTTGAGACAGGGTCTTGCTTTGTGGTTCAGGCTGGCCCTGAGCTCAGCCTCAAACTCACATCACAGCAATTCTCCTGCCTCTGCCTACCAAGGGCTGGGATTACAGGTGTGAGCCACCACGCCTGGCACTGTGGTATGTGGTACTGGTTGCTGCTGGGAGTGAGTCTCCACGCCCAGTATGGTATGTGGTTACCGGAGATCGAACCCGGGCCCTTGTGCCTGCAAGACAGGCGCTGGAACCACTGAGCTAAATCCCCGGCCCAATTTATTTATTTTTTTAGACAAGGTCTCACTTTGTAGTTCAGGCTAGTCCTGAGCTCACTGTGTAGCCAGACTAGCTTCTTACTCCCAGCAATCCTCCTGCCTCTGCCTCCCTAGTGCTGAGATTACAGGCGTGAGGCACCACACTTGGCTTAGTGGTATGTGGTACTGATTGCTGGTAGGCATGTGTCACCATGCCAAGTATTTGTGGTATGTGGTTACCAGGATTGAACTTGGAACCACAGAGCTAAATCCCCAGCCCTGTTTGTTTAATTCTGAGATAGGATTTCACTAAGTTGCTCAGGCTGGACTCTAACTTGTGATCCTCCTGCCTCAACCTCCCAAAATGCTACAGTGACAAGCATGCATCACCACGTCTGGCTCTAGAACCAAGTCTCATGGTCTGGGAACACTGTTGGTAGCCCATGCTCATTCTCATAGTACATATCACTCCTTGTCATCTCCTAGAAGATGGGCTGTGACCCCAGGCCTTCAATGATCGGGGCGAGGCCCCACAAAAACTGTGGCGTATTAGGGCTGCTGTGCCCTACAGCCCTTCTGCAAAGGCCAGCAAAGGCAGAGAAATGGCCCACAGTCTGGGCCTGGCCCACAGGGCTCAAGGGGCCCCATGCTGGTGACTCCTAGGTACGCAGACTGTCCTGGGAACACCTCTTTCCCTCGGTCTCCTGCCCTCCTAGGGAATCACATCTAAATAAACTCCTTGCAGGCTGTGGACTCTGCTTGCAGGGGGTCCAGCCCAAGTCACACAGCAGTGCCTGCTCCCTCCTTGCCACCTCCAGCCATACCCACTGGCCAGCAGGGTGGCCACAGGGAATCATAAACCAAGCTTATGTCACAGTGCTGGGCCAGGAAGGCCAAGATCATGGGCTGGCAGCCTGAGACCTGGGGAGGCCACTTCAGGCCTACAGATGGCTGCCCTCTGCTCCTCCCTTCATTTGTCCAAAAGTGGCAACAGCTGTCTAGCATGATTTTATAACCTAGGCTGCCCTTGAACTCACAGCAACCCTTCTGCCTCAGCCTCCAGGACGCTAAGATCAAAGATGTGCACCCCGTGCTTAATTCCCTTGTGTTTTATAAGAGCACTAACCCCACTTACAAGGTTTGCACCATAGTGACTTCTGTACCTACCAAATGTCCCACCTCCCAAGACCATCCCTTTGAGTGCTAGCATTTCACCCAAGAATTTGAAAGTTCTGGGCGGGGGATTTAGTTTAGTGGTTCCGGCGCCTGTCTTGCAAGTGCAAGGGCCTGGGTTTGATTCCCAGTAACCACATAAAATACTGGGTGTGGAGACTCATGCCCAGCAATAATCAGAACCACATACCACAGTGCCGGGTGTGGTGGCTCACGCCTGTAATCCCAGCACTCGGGAGGCAGAGGCAGGAGGATTGCTGTGATGTGAGTTTCAGGCTGAGCTCAGGACCAGCCTGAACTACAAAGTGAGATCCTGTCTCAAAAAAAAAAAAAAGAATTTGAAAGTTCAGGCCCTGCTAGAGACCCTGTGCTTTATATCCTCACTTTTTCCCAGTAGCAACCCCAGTAGGCTTCAGTGAGCAGCCCTTCAGCCGAATGCATGACATGCATCATCTTGGTAAGCTTTTCGAGGATGACTAGGACTTTACTAGGCTGCAAGCACACAGCAGGGTATTCTAGACTCAAAGAACAGCTTTACAGAGGCCTGGAGGCCTCCCATCAGGGCCTGGCTGACTCCCAGGTCAGACGCTGGGCCTGACACAGGGGAAGGGGCTTCCTAGAGACCAGGTGAGGGGACTGACCACCCTCAGCCAGCACAGGCAACCCCAGCCCCAGCCCCAGCCCCATGGAGCCAGGAGCAGGCTTGGCGTCTCTGCCCGCAGGAGCCTGGCTCCAGTAGCTTAGCCTTCTCTTTCCCTTCACGGCTGGCTGGGCTGAATGGTGTTTATTCAGACTTTTATTTCATTGGTGTTTCTGTTGAAAAAGCAGGAATTATTCATGGCTAGTTTTGGTTCTCCTCTGGCAAGGGCGGCATCTTCGCACTCAAGGTACAAATTATGTGTCAGCTCTGCTTCCCGTCTGTCAGCCTGCCCCCAGATCAAGCGGTCTAGGCCCAGGCTGTCCTGGAAGCCAGCGCTGGTGGGCCCTGAAGGAGACTTTGTTCCAAAATTGCCAGGGACAGGCTACAGGAAAGGGAATAAGGGGAACAGCTGGGGGCAAATCCCACTCATGTCCTTTGCCTGCTGTTGGCTCCGGACTCAGCCTTCACATCTGGGAAGTGGACGCCCATGTGAATGGCATGGTATGGTCCAATGGCTGTGCCCTGCCACTGGCATCCCAGCCCATAGGAGTCTTGGCATGTGGTACCCCCTGTAGGCTGGGGGGACAGCACTGGGGGTGCAGCGGGAACAGAGGGGCTGGTGGAGCTTGCCAAGCACAGCCCCAGCTTGTCTGGCCTTCCTGAGCAGGGCAGCCTGAAAGCATGGCCTAGCACTTTGACATTCCTTGTACTGAAGAGCAAGTTCTCAGCAGAGTGTGGTGGCAGAGGCCTTTAATCCCAGCACTCTGGGAGGCTGAAATAGGAGGGTCAAAGTTAAAGCCCAGTATGGACACCTTAGCAAGGCCTTGTCTCAAAATAAAAAATAAAAAAAAGAGCTTGGGTAGAGCTCAGTGCAAAGGCTCTGGATTCAAACTCTCCCCTCCCCCACACAAGGCATCTTCTGCCTTTTCAACCATGGTTTCTCACAGGGGAGCCCACTGTCAAGAAGCCCAAGCAGCCATCAGATATGGTGCTTCCCAGACCTGGTGTCCCTACTGACACCATATGGAGCACAGGCAGATGTCCCTGGCCACATCACCTGGGCTACAGATTCATGAGTGAAATCAAAGAACAATGTATTTGTGAGACAGGGTCTCACTAAGTCACTGGTTAGCCCAGGCTAGACTCCAACTTGTGATCCTCCTGCCTCAGCCTCCCAGGGTGCTGGGTTGACAGTCAATGCATCAACATACCCAGCAAGGCAGGCTCCTTACACAGACCCAGATGAACAAAGGGCAGGTGAGCATCTGCTTTAGAAACCTCAGCTCCATGTTTTCCAGACTCACCATCCTGGGGAACGTAGCAAAGGGCCCACGGAGCCCACGTGGCTCCCTGGGCCCCAAAGTGGGGAGGCAGAAACAGCAGCACCCGTCCTTGGGTTGTGCTCCAAGACTCCACAGTACCGAATCCTTTTTATGCTGGAGTCTTTTTTTTTTTTTTTATGAAGTCAAGAAATGTTAACAACCCACCCCTAAGATAGAAGTGGAACCCAGGGCCTTTGTATTTGTTTGTCTGTTAGTGGGGTGTTTTTGTGTTTGGTTTTAGTTTTTGTTAGTGTTTTTTTTAGGTTTTTATTGTTGTTGTTTTGAGACACCCTGTCTTTTAACTCCCTCAGTAGACTCCCCTTAGTTTAAAGCACACTTACCCCATCACTCTTGCCACGTTCTGAAGCAGCTCTGGAGTCCTTTTTCCTGTGTGTCTTCAGTTCCACTGTAATGGCTGCCTCCATGTTCTGAATCAGTTCCAAAGCTTTCCCTGCCGAGGTCGTTTGGACTTTAGGGAAAGCCACGAGTCACTCGGTGCCAGATCCTATGACTAAGGTGGGTCAGGACGCAGCATCATGTTTTACTTATAGAAGTTGCTGGGCAGCCAATGGGTCCAAGGCAGGATAGTGCTCATTAAAGTAGATGGAAACTAGTTGTGGTCATAGAGGCTCATATTCCCAGCACTCTGGCCAAACCAGGAGAAGCAGAAGTTCAAGCCCAACCTAGGAATTTGGCAAGAACCTAACAAAACAAAACAAAAAAAACACCAAAAAACTACTGGGGAAATAGCTCAGTGCAAAGGCCCTGAGTTCATCCTCACTACTAAAAAAAAGCCAGAGAGTCAGGCCAGACTGTCCTGGCAAGAAAGCCAGGCAAAGGCTGATGGAGGAGGACTTCCCTCAGGCCAGCAAAGCTGCCCCCAGCATAAACTGCTCCTGCTGGCTTCAGGACAAAGGGTGGGGTCAGGACAGGGCCGCAGAGTTGAAAACGGCACGCAGCTTTGTTTGGTCTGCAGTACAGCCCGCCTACCTGCCTGCCTATAATGGTGGTGCCTCACTGGGCTGGAACTTGATCCTCCTGAGCACAGCAGACACCCCACGTGCATACTGCACACACCCACAAGCAGGTGCATGCACACATGCATGCATGCATTCATACACACACACACACCCATGAAGGTCACTTAGCACAAAGCCAAGGCTGGCTGTGCCCTGTCCCACCCAGGCTCCTGTGCCCTGCCCACCCCATGTGTTAGTGTCCTGAGGCTGTTGTCCAATTCTACTGTTGTACCTATGGGCTAGAAAACAACAAAGTTACATTCCCACGGCTCTGGGGGCCAGAAGGCCAGGATCAGAGAGTAGGCAGGCCACATCCCTCTGAGACCTGGGGAAACCTGTCCTGGCTTCTTCCGGGCTGGGCAGGTGCCCAGCCGCCCTTGACAGCCTTGCAGCTACAGCACCCTGCAGTCACATGGATGTCTTCCCTGGTGTCTGCCTATTCCTGTTTATTTATTTTGCAATACTGGGAGATTGAACCCAGAATCTTCACACTGAGCAATAGCTCTAGCCCCTCATTGGTTTATGGTTATATACATGTGTGTATTGGTACAGGGTCTTGCCATGTAGCTTAAGCTGGCCTTGAACTCACTGTGGAGCCCAGATTGCCCTTGAACTCACAGCAGTCCTGCTGCCTTCAGCATCCTGAGTGCTGAGATAATAAGGATATGCCCCCACCATGCCTAACGTGTTTCATTTTGAGACAGGAGTTTGCTAAATCATTAAGTTCCCTAGGCTAGGCTTGAATTTGCAGTCCTCTCGCTTCAGCCTCCCAGAGTGCTGAGATGACATGTGTACACCACTGGACCCAGCTTGTCCCCTCCACTTTGTGTAAGGCACCAGTCCTAAACCAGATGTCCTGGCTCATGCCTCTAATCCCAGCACCCAGGAGCCTGAGGCTAGAGGATCACCATGAGTTTGAAGCCATCCTGGGCTGCATAGTGAGCTCAGGGTCAGCCTAAACTACATAGTTAGACCCTGTCTCAAAAAAGAAAAAAGATAGAGAGAGAAAGGGAGAAAAAAAAGAAAGAACCCAAATAAAGCAAAACAAAGCAAAAAGACACCTGTGCTGCTGGATTAGGGAATCACTCTTCTGGCTTTATCTTAACTTGACATCCGCAAATAAGCTCTTTCCAGGGCCAGGGATTTAGCTCAGGTGTCTACCTTGGAAGCCCAAAGACCTGAGTTCGATTCTTGGTACTGCAAAAAAAACCCTTCTTTCCAAATCAGGCCACAGTCACAAGTTTCGGAGTTAGGATCTCAGCCTGTCTTTTGGGGACATGATTTACTCCCCAGCAGCTTTCTAGGTGGGGTTCAGCTTCTGCTGAGTGCATCCTCTGGCCTCCCCAGCTTTCTCCTCAGTGCCAGCCAGCCTGGACTCCTGCTCCCTACCTCACCATGACTGTGGGGGCCTGGACACGTTCCTGCCTGCACTCCAGATTCTGCAGGGACCTGGACACGTTCAGAGTGGCGGGGAACATCCCAGGCACACAGTGGGTGCAGCAGGAGCCAAGGACGCTGCCCCATGAGAGGCTTCAGCCTCTGCCCAGGACAGGCAGCACCTGAGCCCCGAGCCAATTCATGGATAAAATCTAAAATACCAGCTGGGCATGGTGGTGCAGGCTTCTATCTTTGCACTGAAGCTCAAGCAGGAAGCTCATAGGTTTAAATCCAGCCTGGGCAACTTAGTGACTTAGTGAGACTTTTTTCAAAATAAAGAGCTGGAGGGCCAGGGAGTTAGCTTAGTGGTTCCAGCACCTGTCTTGCAAGCGCAAGGACCTGGGTTTGATCCCCAGTAACCACATAACATAATGGGCATGGAGACTCATGCCCAGTAGCAATCAGTACCACACACCACAGTGCTGGGCATGGTGGTTCATGCCTGTAACCCCCGCACTCGGGAGGCAGAGGCAGGAGGATTGCTGTGATGAGAGTTTGAGGCTGAGCTCAGGGCCAGCCTGAACCATAAAGCAAGACCCTGTCTCAAAAAAACAAAAAATGACCTATAGACCAGATGTGGTAGTGTGCACCCGTCAACCTAGCCTTCTGGGAGGCTGAAGCAGGAATATCAAAAGTGTGACCCTTAACATCTCAGCGAGTCTGGGTCTCAAAATTAAAAACAATAAGCTGAGGGCCGGGGAGTTAGCTCAGTGGTTCCGGCGCCTGTCTTGCAAGCGCAAGGACCTGGGTTCGATTCCCCGGTAACCACATAACAATACTGGGTGTGGAGACTCACGCCCAGCAGCAACCAGTACCACATACCACAGTGCCGGGCGTGGTGGCTCACGCCTGTCATCCCAGCACTCGGGAGGCAGAGGCAGGAGGATTGTGATGTGAGTTTGAGGCTGAGCTGAGGGCCAGCCTGAACCACAAAGCGAGACCCTGTCTCAAACCCCCCCCCAAAAAACAATAAGCTGAGTATGGGGGTGCACACCTGTAACCCCAACATTCACACTCAGGAAGCTGAGGCAAGAAGATCACTGTGAGTTCAAGGCCAGGCTGGGCTACATGGTAACACCCTATCTCAAAAGCAAAACAAAACAAAACAAAATTAAAAACAAAAAAAGAGCTGGAGATGTAGTATGTAGTTGCCCAACGTCCTTCAGCAAGGAGGGGCCTACACTTAGTTAAACATTTATTCACGAAGCATCGTCCACCACAGACAGGGAGCTGTTTCCCGTATGTTCCCCCATTACAACACGGAACAGGCTGTGCCAAGTCTCGGGGGTTAGGAGCAGGTCAGAACTGTCCCCCAGGACTCAGGTGGGGACTGCAGGGCTGCGGAAGGATACCACTTAAGCCCCTGACAGATGTCCTAGGACCAGATGGAAGCAACCAAATGCCACCAATCCCTCCGAGCTAAGATGAGGAATTTTATCTTGGTGCATGCACTTCACTGGGGGAACTGGACAAGAGAGAGGTATAGTCAGATGGTGGGGGGGAGACTGGGGACTAGTCCCTAGGGGACCCAGGAGGAGCAGCCCCGGGCAGTGTGGAGGTTGGGCCCACATGAGACTTCCGGTAAAACCACTTGTCTGACTGCTCCAGGGAAGATCCAGACTCCAGGTCACTGGAGAGAGAGATCATCCCAGCAGTGTCGGGGCTGTCCCCGAGCAGCTCTCTGGCTTTACCGTGCACCATGCAGAGTGTGGTAGCTCTGCAGGAACCCACATGCTGGCCTTGGAAGAAGGGGCAAGGCCAGGCATAGTGGTACACACATATAATCCCAGCACTTGGGAGACAGGAAGGGAGACTGCTGTGAATCTGAAGCTAGCCTAGGCTCCATAGTGAGTTTAAGGGCTAAATGCCGGGACATCAGCCATCACACTGGGCAGTGTGGTATGAGGTACTGATTGCTGGTGGGCGTGAGTCTCCACGCCCGCCATTGTTCTATGTGGTTACCGGGGGTCGGAACTAGGGCCCTTGCACTTGCAAGGCAGGTGCCAGAACCTCTAAGTTAAATCCCCAGTCCAGAATTAGATATATTAATTGGGTACGACCTGATGTTTGAAGACAATTTTTTTTCCATTGGCCACAGGTTGCTCTGTTATCCAAGCTGGCCTCGAACTCACCTTCCTGCCTTTGCCTCTTGAGTACTGAGATCACAGACGTGCACCACCACACGTGGCTTTGGACACAATTTTTAAAATGAAATGAGGCACCCGGGGATGACTTTGCTCCCTGCCAGGCTGGCCCCACTGCACCAGCCCACCAGGATCTCCCAGCATCCCTTGTGGAGTGGCACTGTGATTACTGCTGTCCAGTGCCCCTGTTCCCTCCTGTCTTTGACCTGCACCCCTCTCTGTGGGAACCCACTAGTGGGAAAGGGCACCGTGGGAAGTTGAATTGTGTTTTCTCTGTCCCAGACAGCTCTTCCCTGGAAACGCTGCTTCCCAGTGGGGAATTGAAGGAGGGAGCCAGGAGGAGGCGGGCTGCAGCCCCAGGCCACCGCAGCTTCCTGTTCTAATTGGGACCATTTTTAGACCTCAGTGGGAAACTCTCAAAGGCCCTGAGGCTCTCCGTGGGCACCTCCAGCGAAGACAGCCCTCTGAGGCCTAGGGGTCCCCACGGCTCTCTGGGCTCCCAGTAACCCCAACCACACCTTCTGCTGCCTCAGGAGCAGTCAGGGAGCCAGCTGGGACTCAGAGCTTGCATCCTTTCCAGGACTGGGGGCTGGGGAGCCATCTGCCAGACATGTGATGGATAAACCACCCCTCAGGGCAATGAGACCTTAGCCTTTATGGACAGTTTGGCCGCCCCCTTCTGAACACTGGAGCCTCTCAGCCAGGCTGGCTTGTCACCCTGCTGCCATAACTGTGGTGCCACGGGCTGGTATCTTCCACACGATCCGGTCCGTCAGCTTGGCAGTCCCGGAGGGGCTCTTCAAGGAAGAAGGGTCTTCTGGATGGAAGCAGGTAAGTGTCTGGGGTAGGCTGGTCCTGATCAAAGATTGGGTCTGTCCCTGAGACAGCCCAGGTTCACACTGGAGGCCGCAACAGTGACAAGGTGGAGTGGGAGGGCACAGCGACACTTGCCCATACCCTCAGGTCTGGGGCCTCTGCCCTCATGGACTATCCCGTGATCCTTTTCTATCTTGCTTGCTCTATTGTTTTGTTCTAGTTTTTGGGACAAGGTTGCCCTAAGTAGTCCAGACTGGCCTTGAACTCCCAACGATCCTACCTTAGCCTTCCAAGTGCTGGGATTACAGATGTGCAGCCCCTGCACTTGTGTGTGTGTGTGTGTGTGTGTGTGTGTGTTGTATTTTGTTTTGCTGTAAGGTACCAGGAGGTTGAACCCAGGACCTTTGCACTGAGCTATATCTCCAGCCCTTTTTCATTTTGAGACAGGGTTTTGCTACATTGAGACAAATGCAGGCTGGTAGATCCTCCTGCCTCAGCCACCCAGAGTGCTGACATTATAGGCCAGTCCATCACACCCAGATCCATTTCTGTTGTTGAAGCTGCCCAATCTGTTTCAGACCCTAGCAAACTAACTTCAGGCAACAACTATCAGGGAGGACGTTGTGAGACCAAGAGGGGACCGAGAAAGGGTGGAGGAGGGACCTCACCCCCTCTGGAATCTGCTCAGGGTCCACAGTTCCTTTCTCCTAGGACCTCAGGTCGAGTGAACGGCTTGTTTACTATTTTTGCCCCGAAGCTTTCCTGAGCACTATTTTGTGACCACAGTTCCTGAGGTTCGGGGGGGCTTCGGCTGGGGACTGCAGGGGGTGCCTCGGCCACCCAGGGCGGCTGGGAAGCTTGACCTCCCCTGACCGAGGTGGAGGAAGGTTGAGCACCCCCCACTAAACTGGCGTCTAGTCTGGGTCGGCCGGTGGATCCAGGGTTCTGGCCTCTGAGCAGAAAGGGTGCTTGATGGTGGGACCTGTTCTTGTCTAAGTGTCCTTGACACTCAGAGAGCACTTGGGAAGTGAAGGGACGATGATGGAGTCCTGACTTTGTAGCAGTAATTATGTGACCAAAGCTTCATCATGGGTCAGGCACAAAAACCACCCCCACCTCTTCCTCGCTTTAAGAACTATGGGGATTTGACCTAGGACCTTCCCACCAAGCTACATTCCCCTACAATTCCCCAAATTGCCAAGGCTGGGCTCAACCTTGTGATTCTCCTGCCTCAGCCTCACAGAGTGTAGCTTGGCTCTTAAGTATCCCCCAAGGGCCTTATGTGGAAGGCTTGGTCCCAGAATATAGCGCTCTTGGGAGGCAGGGGAATTTTTAAGGAGTGTGGCCTATTGGGAGGAAGTGATGTCATGGGGCGTGTCCCTGAAAGGAGATGCTGGGAAGGTGGCCCCTTCTTAACTCCGCTCTAGCTTCCTTGAGGTGAGCTGGCCTCCTTCGCCATGTGTCATGAACTGTGCCACCACAGGCTAAAGCAACAGGGCCAAGCAACCATGGACTGAAATCTTGAACCAAAAGAAACCTTTCGGTGGTCCACACCTGTAATCCCAGCAACGTTCGGAGGTGAAGCAGGAAAATCACAATTTCAAGCCCAGCCCAGGCAATTTAGCAAGACCCTGTGTCAAAATAAAAATAATAATAAAAGAGCTGGGAATGTAGCTCAGTGCAGAGGCCTTGGGTTCAATTCCAAGTACTATAAAACAAATACCTGTCTTCTTTATGTAATGATTATCTTGGGTGTTTTCTGCAACAGTTGATCTACCGAGTCCTGCTTTCCTCTTCCCTAGACCTCAGTTTTCATTCATTCATTCATTTTCTTGGAAAGGGGGGCAGGGTCTCACTGTATGGTTCAGGTTGGCCATGAATTCACTATCTATCCCAACCTGGCCTCAAACTTGCAGCGATCCTCCTGTCTCAGCCTCCCAAGGGCTGGGATCACAGGTGTGCACTACCATGCCTGGCTCTATTTTCTACAGCTAAGGGTTGTTCTTTTGTTTTTTTGTGTTTTTTTTAGGTTTTTTGAGACAGGGTCTTGCTTTTGTGGTTCAGGCTGGCCCTGAGCTCAGCCTCAAACTCACATCACAGCAATCCTCCTGCCTCTGCCTCCCGAGTGTTGGGATGACAGGCGTGAGCCACCACGCCCGGCACTGTGGTATGTGGTACTGGTTGCTGCTGGGTGTGGGTCTCCACACCCAGTATTGTTATGTGGTTACTGGGGAATCGAACCCGGGTCCTTGCACTTGCAAGACAGGTGCCAGAACCACTGAGCTAACTCCCCGGCCCCTGTTTTGTTTTGTTTTGAGACAGGGTCTTGCTTTGTAGTTCAGGCTGGCCCTTGAGCTCACTATGTAATCTGGGGAAGCCTTGAACTCAAAGCAACCCTCCTGCCTCTGCCTCCTGAGTGCAGGGATTACAGGTGTGTGTCACCATGCCCAGCATTGTTGTATGTGGTTACCAAGGACTGAACTAGGGACCTTCCATTTGCAAGGCAGGCACTGGAACCACTGAGCTAAATCCCGAGCCCCTGGCTCTATTGTCTAATATATCAATCAGTCATGTAATGACACTTACCCCATAAGTGGTGGAAAAGACTAAAAAGTATTCCTATATACTCGGTGAGTATATGCATGTAAAAATGCACCAAGTGCAGGCTGAAGATCTGGCTCTCTACTCTTCCGTTTGGTTGCTTTAAAAGCTCAGCAGGGAAAGAAGGTCAGGTCTGCTGTGTCTGCCTCGGAGATGCTGGGAGAACCCTGTGCTGAGAACCTTCTTGGGCATTTGAAGGATAGCGGCCTGTTTTCCCAAGGTTAGAGTGAGCAGCTGGTGTCTCTCAGACAGGTGTTTTCAGTTGCTGTTGTTTTAATAGAATAAACATTTTGGGAAAAAAATGTAATTTTGCTCATTTTTTTTAAGGCAAGTAATACACTTTAGTTTATTCAAAATTAAAATCTCTGCTCTCCTGAACAGGCAAAGTCACTGTGATGAGGTTTCAGCAAAGACTGCAGGCCAGGGAGACAATACTGACCTCTCTCACCTTCCCCAGGAAATTTTCTATGGCTTATATCTGCTAAAAGCTGGAAAGGGAGCCTGGGCAGTGGTGTTCCAGAATCAGCAATGCATAATAAAAAAGTCTTGTGGGTAAGGTAAGACTTTAATTTGACCACCTAGAGTCTCAGTTTTCCCATCTGCAAAAAGGGAATCTCACCAGCCATGGAGGTGCACTCCTAGAATCCCACCACTTAGGGGCTGATCCAGGAGGATGGCTGAGAGTTCGAGGCCAACCTGTGCTAAACAGTGAGTTCGTGGCCAGTCTGAATTACCTAGCAAGATCCTATCTCTTCCTTTTTTTCCTTCTGATACCAGGGATCGAACTCAGGACCTTACACTTACCAGGCAGGCATGCTACTGCTGAGCTAAACCCTTGGCAAAGAAGACCTATCTCAAAAAAACAAAACAACGACAATAAGAGATTCTTGATGGTATCCTTTGGGCCCCTCTTACATACAGAGCTCATCAAAATGTAGCAGTAGTAGATTTCAAAATGGCTTGAGAAGGGAGTCTGTCAGCTGATATGTCTGAGGGGACTTCGGGCACAGTCTGATCAAGGCTCCCCAACAGTATCATCCAAACCCTGTTTCTTTCTATTTTCCCCTTGACTGATTTGGGTTGATTCTCAGTCACCTCAGACTGACAAGTCTGATGCAGGCTACTCCAGACCCACACCTGCGCAGTCCCAGGAAAGAGAGTCCAGGCTCCGGGGTGGGGCTGCACTGACAAAGGACTGTATGTGTGGCTGCTGGTGCCCCCTAAAATGGTGTGCAGATGAGAAGCTGTTTGGAAACAGTGGTTGTGCACGTCCTGGCCGATGATCTCAGATGCGGTGGCTATGTCCCTGTGAGAGGGGAGCAGACAGCAGGCTCACAGGAGGCCAAGTGACAGCCAGGCAGAGACGCAGGTCAGGCATTTGAGGGCCACAGGGTCAGGCAGCTGCGGGCACTGATCGCCTGTGTGGGGGTCTGGCTGCTCCTGAGGTCGGGGCTGTGTCGTGTGACTTTGCCCACTGTCCCAGGGCCCTGGGGGACCAGACACGTCTCTCCTTGTCGCCTCTACTTGCAGGCTGTGGGATCCTCCAGGCCTCAGCCAGTGCTGGACACATAATCTATTTTCCATAAACATTTTTTAAATTCGTTTGTTTTGTTTTTTTTTTTTTTTTTTGATTGCTGCTGGGTGTGGGTCTCCACACCCAGTATTGTTATGTGGTTACCGGGGAATCGAACCCGGGCCCTTGCGCTTGCAAGACAGGCGCCGGAACCACTGAGCTAACTCCCCGGCCCTTCCATAAACATTTTTTGAACTGAATTTCATTTTTCTCACCCAAGAAAGGAGTCCGGAAGAGGATGCCCAGACTTGGGGGAGCACTGGGGAAGACAGATGTTTTCATGGTTTGTTGAAAATTTTTCCTTCTTTCCAGCCGCTGTCCGTACTGTTCCATTTTCCTCTGCCGAACATGAAGGAGACAGATTCCTGTCCCCAGAGTCGGAGGAGAATGTGGGGTGTTCACGCCCTGAGGCTGGGCCTGCCAGGCTCCCCGTGCACCCTGCCCACCATGCCTGGCTTCCCCACAAGGCCCTGGCTGGCCCCAGGACCAGCCACCTTTGCACAGCCTGAGTGCTGGACACTGTGGCCCCTCCCAACTGCTGACCAGGGACAGCCATTACCCAGGAGGCCACCTGGCCGGCACCACGGCTGCCACTGCACTCAGTACCTGGCCAACCTGTGGTCCAAACGCCTTTCTTCTTTTCTTTCTCTCTTTTTTCTTGGGCCGTGTTCCCAGGGAAAGCAGACTACAACTGAAATACACCTCTATTTCCTTTTTCCTTTTTATTTTTTTAGTGCTGGGGATCGAACTCAGGACCTTGCTCTTGCCAGGCAGGCACGGTGCCGCTGAGCTACATCTCTGGTCCTTCTTTATTTTTTATGTTAGGATGGGGCCATGGTAGATTCCCCAGGCTGGCCTGGAACTTTCAGTCCTCCTGCTGAGCGCAGGGTCACAGGAGAGTGCTGCATGCCCAGTCCTCGAGTCCTCTGTTCCAAGACAGTGGATTGAGCCCAGTCGGGTGGTGGCTGGGTGGATGGACCTGTGTGTTCTGCACCCTGACTCCGTTGGCTGCGTTCCAGTGGCACAGAGAGCCCCAGCCTCTGGGAAATCTGTCCCTCTACACCCTGTTCCAGGCGGGAGGCGACAGAGCAGCCCTGGGGTGTCCTCTAGGCCTGACTTGGGCCCCAGACTGCAAGGCTCCCCCACAAGCCTCTCTCCTCCAACAGTTTAGGGGTGCTATGTGGGACAAAGGCAGGAAGCGGGGGTCCAGCACAGCCCACCCACTTTCCTGCTGTCTCCCAGGAGGGACAGGGACCTGGAGGGGGCAGAGCTCAGAGGAAGGAACGGGCAGTGTGGTGTTTTCCAGCATTTCTACCAAGCTCACGTGGCCAGGATCCTCAGGACACGGAGGCCGAGAGGCAGCCACAGAGTGACAGGGACGCAGCTATGGAGATGCCGTGTGCTGCAGACAAGCAGGCAGGACCTCCACATGGCTTCAGGGTTTGAGACAGAGCCGGACCTGTGGGCATAGGAGTCCGGGGGGGCTGGACCACCCTGCACAGTGCCCAGACACACCCATGGCTGGGCAGGTGGAAGCATCCCTGGGGACCTCAGTGTCACTTCCCTCTACAGCCTCTTTAATTTGCTTTCTGTAGGAAATAAGCTAACAGAGGCACAGAGACTCCATTAGGGAAAAAGCCTCAGCACTTCCGGCAGGAAGCACTTCTGCGGAGCAAACCGGGCAGTGCAGGGAGAAGAGGCTGAGGCCTGGACAGAGGGGCCTTCAATTCCCTCAACCGCGTGTGGTCGGCTCCATGGCTGCTGGGCTCAGCGCTGCCCAACCCAGCCTACCTCAGTTTCCCACTTGATACTGAGAGACAGCCTCAGGGCCAGCCAGCCAGGCAGCAGGGTGCTGCAGCACACTGTCATCATTAGTAGTCAGCGTCGGAGACGCACAGCTGGACCTTGGAGGCCTCATCAGGAGTTCCTGGAAACCCAGCAGGGCGGTAAAACCTATAATCCTAGCTCAGAGGCTGAGGCAGGAAGACTTCTCTGAGTTTAAAACAACCTGAGTTGGATAATGAGTTCAAGGCCAGCCCGAACTACATAATGAGACTGTATGTCAAAAAAATTAAAAAAGAGAAAAGAAAAATAAATAAATGCATAAAGGAGGTTTGTGGAAACTGGAAGGGAAATGCCAGCATGTGGCCTTCATATGCCTGGCTTCCTGGGTCAAGTAGCTTCTGAGCAGAGATGTTTCCGAGCCCCGAGAATGGGCAAGAGCTGTTCCTCCCTTTTTTCCCCAGAGCCTTGGCACTGAGCTTCACCCCCACTCCCTTGTGTCTTATTTGGAGACAGAGTTTAGCCAGTTCACGAAATTGCCCAGGCTGGGATGAAACTTGCCCTTGTCCTGCTTCAGACTCTCAGAGAGCTGGGACGACAGCTTTGAACAGCCTGCCTGCTGCCCTGGGCGAGCTCTTGGTACAGTTCTGCAAAGGAAGCTGAGGCTCCAGGGCAGTGCCTTGCTCAGGACCTTGCAGTGGCAGACAGGGCTCTCACCTGGCTGCCAAAGGGCCACTCACCCCGGGCCCCCATCCCTGGGCTCCCTGATGCCCTGGGCCCTGTGCCCAGTACAGGGCAGCTGGGCCTGGCTCCTGGTAGCACTGGCTCTGAGGACCCCCGTGGCTGGGGGACTGCGGGCTCCCTCTCCGCACAGCTGAGGAGGCACTGGGAGAGGGACCCCGAAGTCCCCCACCCTTGCCCACTCCTCTACATTTCGCAGGCTCGAGTGCCACCTGCTGGCCAACTGTCCCATTGCCATGGCAACCATGGCTGGACTCAGGCAGAGGGAGGGGTGGACCCCACAGCGGGAGGCCTTCCCAGGGATCCCCTCCTTCCTCAGCCACCATCCTGTCCCCTGGCCCAGCCTGGTGCTCACCACAGACCACAGGCCCCCAGGGTCCCTGGCTCAGGCACAGTGCCCCCCTCCCTCTGAGCCCCAAAGCTACATGGGGCAGAGCCACAGTCCACTCCAGGGTCTGTCTCCTGTCTCCTACTCTGCCACTGGCAACTGTTACCTGTGCTCATCTGGGTGTCATGCCTACTCCTGCACGTCCCCATTGTAGGTCTTTGCTGAGGACAGGGGATCCCCCAGGATGGGCCCACTAGCCTCCACTGAGACTGGGGATGCCACCAAGCTTGGGCCAGTGCCCCCCAGCACAGGCCCCCAGGACCACGGGCCAGGGACCCAACGCCTCCAACGTGGACTCAGCATGGCCGCAGATTCCAGCAGCCCCTGTGTTCCTGATGGGCACAGCCCAGAGCCAGAGCCAGCCCACGACAGGGCCACGGTGGCCGTGAAGAGACCTCTAGGCTCTGCTCCAGCCCAGCGGGACAAGGCCATTGGGGTCCCCTCGTGGGCAGGGGCCGGGGTCCCTGGGTCCATGACAGAGTTGGACATAGGCGTCCTGGCAGTCTTGGCTGTGCATCGGGACAAGACAGGTGGTGTCCGCTGTGGCATCAGTGGGGACTGAGCCCAAGGGACTGCCTCACACATGGAACTACGTTCCCTCCCCCACCCTGGACAATCATTAGGTCCCCGGGGATGGGCTCAAACCTGCAATCCTCCTGCCTCAGCCTCCCGAGGGGTGAGATCACAGGCATGTGCCACCTTGCCTGACTTGGACCTAGTGTCTGCAATGACAAGTGTCTCCCAGCATGATGTAGGAGGGCAGAGGGGTGGAGCCCCTCACATGACCTCACAGGGCCAATAGGAGGGTCCTTTTTGGTCATCTGGCCAGTAACACTGAACTGGCCCTATGCTTGTGTCACTGTCACCACCTCAGTTGTGGCTCAACTGTGCCTGTGCCGTTCACACCCAGTCAGAGGAGGATTTTGTGTGTCTGCTGTTCACGGGAATCTTCTTAAGCCCTTCCCATCTCGGAGGGATTAGTGTTGCTAATCTGTAGATCCACTTAGCCGTTGCCGAGCGCCAGGGTCCCAAACACAGGCTGCTGAGGAGCACGGCGTCATGAAGACACGCACGTCTATGAAACAAGGACACCTGTACCTTGCTGAGCACCTACTGTGTGTAGGGCGCCACCCTCCCGGGCTTCCACTTCATAGAGGGGAAACTAAGGCTGAGAAAGGGTCACGTCCCTGAGCCCCCAAACTGGGGTTCCAAGGCCAGCAGAGGCTTTCTTTTTCTTCTGCTATAGGAGAGTCACCTCCGTGACAGTGTAGCTGCCACCTTTGGTGAAGGAGTAAATGTCCATGGGCACCCCTTGGAGGGCACTGGGTCAGGGCCAGCTCTCCCCACCCACCCGGGTTTGAACACAAGGAGGGAGGGGTGCGAGTTCTCAAGGAGGGGTTTGATGGGACCTCACCCTGCAGACCAGGCTCCAGGAGGCTCCCCGGGATGCACAGCGAGAAAGCAGCAAAGTGGGCAGAGTGGGCAGAGTGGGTAGGCGCCGGCCAGGCTCTCCCGAGTCTTGCTCCCTACCTGAATCCAAAAGAGCATGCTGGACTGGCTTAACACACACTGGCTGTGGGGCCAGGGATTTAGCTCAGTGGTTCTGGCACCTGTCTTGCAAGTGCAAGGACCCGGGTTCAATCCCTGGGAACCACATATAATACTGGGCGTGGCAGCAATCAGTACCACATACCACAGTGCCGGGCGTGGTGGCTCATGCCTGTAATCCCAGCACTCGGGAGGCAGAGGCAGGAGGATTGCTGTGATGTGGGTTAGAGGCTGCACTATAAAGTGAGACCCTGTCTCAAAAATACACACTGGCCTAAGGCTGCTGCTCAGGGAGGAAGCTGAGGCAGGAGGCTGCTGTCCGGACCCATGCTGCAGTGCAAGGAGGAGCTGGCCCCGAAGTCGCCCAACCAGTACCTGTCCTGCGGCTGGCACCTGGCTGCTCTCATGGAGCGCCAGGACTCAGGACATTGGGGAGTACTTTGGGGTGCTGTTGGAGTGCTGTTGGACTCATGGGTGCTATCAGGGAGCACTTCAGGTGGGCCACCCCCTGAGGCGGGTGCCATGCGGAACCCCCTGCCTTGTGGTCTCTGCTTCTCATGGTTTAAGTTACTGTGGTCATGTGGAGACTGGAAATATTAATGGAACTTCTGCAGATAAACAATTCATAAGCTTTCCACTGCACTCAACGGGGAGTGGCTAGAAGAAATATTTTTTTTTAGGTTTTTTTTGAGACAGGATCTCGCTTTGTGGTTCAGGCTGGCCCTGAGCTCAGCCTCAAACTCACATCACAGCAATCCTCCTGCCTCTGCCTCCCGAGTGCTGGGATTACAGGCATAAGCCACCACGCCCGGCACTGTAGTATGTGGTAACTGGTTGTTGCTGGGTGTGAGTCTCAATACCCAGTATAGTATGTGGTTACCGGGGCTCAAACCCAGGTCCTTGCACTTGCAAAACAGGTGCCAGAAACACTGAGCTAACTCCCTGGCCCGGCTAGAAGAAATATTCTGCCACCATGTGCGGCACCACGTGCGGTACAGCCATGTAGCCTGTGAGTCACCGAGGCCCTGTAGCAGTTCACGGTCACAGTATCAGGTGCCTGTGCTTAAATCCCCCCATCGTCCTAGTCAGCTCTCGCACAGATCAGCAATGGCGCCTCCAAATGAGCAGGCAGAGCAGGACCCTGGCACTCAGGTTCCTCCTTCCCTGGGTCCTGACACACATTCTCCAAGGGATGGACAGCAGGACACTGTGCAGGGGACAGACCACAGGGATCACAGGCTGCACTCAGCCCGTCACTGTGACACCAAGGTGCAGGACAGTCCTGAGCAGAAATCCATTCTCCGTCCTGTTGGGCCAGCTGTGTGCTCTGGGCGGGCCTGACCAGTCCCAGTGAAATCAGGCTGTTCTAATCCCACAGGTCAAAATAAAGGGACCAGAGGTAGGAACAAGGGAGCAAGGAATCCCAGCCCTGTGGCTGGTGCTGTGTTGGAGTGCTGAGCGGCTGGATCAGTCTGGACCTGAAGCCCACCCTCTGCTCACATTCTCTTCAATATACTAAACTCCCTTTAGGGCTGAGCTGTGTTCAGTGAGGTTTTCTATATTTACTGTTACAGGAGACAGAGTGAGTTCCTGCAGAGACTCAGTGTGGCAATGAGACCACATCAGAAGCCAGACAGAATACTTTCTAGATGGCTGTCAGCCAGACTGACTCTACAGTGTCAGGAAGCTCAAACTAGATTTTAAAAGCAACAGAAAGTCTGAAAGGTGCAGTGTCCAGTAGCCCCGTCTGCCTGGAGAGAGTGGGGCCGGGGACCCCACTGAATGCCATCCTGATGCTGCACCTGGCTGGCTACCCGCCAGGAAAAACTCTGCCACGTCAGGGCCTCCGTCCAGCGCTCTTTGCTGATGCCGCCAGCTGCCTCACCTGGAAAACTGCCCGCAGTTAAAAGAGATTTCTTTCCAACAGACACCAGTCACGGATTTGAGCCTTATCTCCCCTTTCCAGAGCGAGCGCTGTTTGCTTGGCTTCCTAAAAAAAAAAAACCCTAAACCACAAACTGAAATTCAGGTGGGGCCAGCCAGGATTTGCCTGGAATTTGTCTGGGAGCTGATAAAGAGCAGTCAGTTGCCCAGGCAACGGAGCAGGGCACTGGGGGAGAAGCGGCAGTGTTTACCCCATGACTGCTCTAGAAGGCAACTCCCCAGGCCTGGCTCCTCCACAGAGGGGCCTCACACACAGGACGGGCGCTGAGGAGAGAAAAATGCCCACGCTCCCAGGCAGGACTGGAAGGGGCTTCTGAGAGGAATTACAGACTGGGTAGTGTGGCTCCCTGTGAAGTACTTGCTTTGAGTGAGTGAGGTCCTGGGCTCTATCCCCAGCACCACACACACAAAACAAAACCCACCAAATGCAGTTAGCATGGTGGCACATGCCTAACTCTCCACCACTTGGGAGGCTGAGGCAGGAGGATCACTGTGAGTTCTAGGCCAGCCTGAACTATATACATACATATTTTTAGACAGGGTCTGGCTTTGTAGTTCAGACTGGCTCTGAGCTCACTATGTAGCCCAGGGTAGCCTCGAACTCACAGCAATCCTCCTGCCTCTGCCTCCCAAGTGCTGGGATTACAGGCATCAGTCACCATGCCCAGCACTGTGGAGTGTGGTATTGATTGCTGGTGGGTGTGAGTCTCCACACCTGGTATTCATTGTTTATGTGGTTACCGAGGATCGATGCGCTTGCAGGAAGGCGCCAGAATCACTGAGCTAAATCCCCAGCCTGAGACTAAGAGATGGGCCACAGGGCTCAGCCTTGACTTGGGCAAAGCCCACTAACTAGTCATTAATGGGCCTGAGGGCACTAAGGTTGCTTGATCAGAGCCACATCTGAACCCAAGAAGTGGGAGGGACAGAAATATCTAGCTCCACAGCAGAACCCAGCATGACAGAGCAGAACCCCGCAGGCACTCAGGGCCCTGTGAGGCCCTGTGGTCACCCACCTTGTGGCCTGGTCAGCTGATTAAAAGTGGGGAAGAAGGCTGGCTGCAAATCCCAGCACCTTGGAAGGCAGAGGCAGGAGGGTGGCAAGTTTATCAGCTCCAGGGGGATCGGAGTGATTTAGCAATATTCTGCCCCAGTATAAAAAACATGTAAAATGCAGGGGGTGTGGCTTAGTGTGAAGGTGCTGAAGTTAATCCCCAGTACCACACACACAAAAAAAACACCAGAGTTGTTTGGGTCACAGAACACCCACTGAGCACATCTGAAGCCCTGTGTTCCATCCTCAGCCCTACAGAAACAATGATGGTGATGGTGGTGATGGTGATGGTAGTGATAGTGGTGATGGTGGTG
>PVIR01010288.1:0-50479 GCA_004026965.1 Petromus typicus
AACTGGGAGCTCTTGCCACAGAAAGCCTGGCATTTGGCACTTCTGCATTTGTGACTGTGTCCCTTGTGTCTCCCCATGTGCGAAACACATACCATTTTTCTTGCAGTATTGGGGCATCCAGGCACCCCAGTTTGCTGGGACAGTGGATCTCCCAGCACCAGCTGCCACAAGTGGGCAGCTTCCAGGCCAGCTGGGAGGATCAGTCCCCTTGCCACCCCAGAACACACAGCTGTGTAATTAATCTAATAACATAATTATTTCCTTGGAGATAGATAGACCACAAGAGGTTTATTGACATCTCTGGGTATGTGAGATAATTGTAAGTTTGACAAAGAAGATCTTATCTTAGCGCATCTTGGCTCACAGTAGCCGTGGAGCCTTTTGCAGTTGGACTGGATGTTGGACTCTCTGGGTGTCCCTGTGTCCTGTGGCGGGGGGTCATTGTGACTTAAGTGTGCGGTCATATCTCCTGCCTGGCTCCTTGAAGTCTTTTTCTCTTAGTTGCCAAGCCAGGCACAGAAGCGTCCTGGACATCGGCTGTGTCGCTGTTCCTGCCTGTGTTTGTTCCTGCTGGCAGAGTGCTACCCTGCCCTCCAAGGGCTGGTGAGGCATACTGTGCCAGCAGGTGGCCCTCTTGGGGCTTCTTGCCCATTGGCCTCTGGCCTGGTGTCCTCTGCCAGCCTGTGCTGATACTTGGTCACCCTGCTCCCCGCTGGCAGCTGTGGCAGTGACGAGGCTGAACTGTCCAGGGCTGCAGCTCGAGGTGTGGTCCTGAGAAAGTACATGTCCTTCAGGCTGCCCTTGTGTCCTGTGCATCCTTGGGCCTCTGGCAGAGAGCAAGGGAAGCCGGCTTTCCTCTGGGCCCTTTCTGGCTATCTGGGGACCTGTCACATGGGTGGGCTGTGCTTGAGGCCGCGGTGACTCCCGTGTTCCCAGTGGCTGAGCCCTGAGAGGCATCGCCTCGCCCTCCTGCCCCGGGCAGGCCCACTTCCTGGTGCACCAGGATTCCAGGCAGGGGGAACCCCAGGCCTCAGTTCTGCTAGGGAAGTGCTACAACTCTGGCTGTGGCCGGCTACTTGTTTGTAACACATATACACTGTAATCACCAGACATGCGAAAAGAATGGTACAGTAGGGCCGGGAGTTAGCTCAGTGGTTCCGGCGCCTGTCTTGCAAGCTCAAGGACCCGGGTTCGATTCCCCGGTAACCACATAACAATACTGGGTGTGGAGACTCACACCAGCAGCAACCAGTACCACATACCATAGTGCCGGGCGTGGTGGCTCACACCTGTAATCCCAGCACTTGGGAGGCAGAGGCAGGAGGATTTGATGTGAGTTTGAGGCTGAGCTCAGGGCCAACCTGAACCACAGAGCAAGACCCTGTCTCAAAAAACCTAAAAAAAAAAAAAAAAAGAATGGTACAGTAGCTAAAACCATCCGAAGTGTCTCCCTCAGTGACAGTTCCTCTTGCCTTTTTCTTTTCTTTTTTTTTGAGAAAGAGTCTTACTATGTAGTTAAAGCTGGTCTGGATCTCACGGTGATCCTCCTGCTTCAGCCTCCCATGTGCTAGGCTTACAGGTGTGCCCGCCCTATCATGCCTGGCTTGCCATTGCCATTTGGATACAGCTCCTTTTGGGTGTCCGTTTAAGTCAGCCAGGAGAGTTTTAATCATTTCATGTGACAGTATCAGTGTTTTTCACTTGCATACACAGCTAATATTTTCGTTCTCTACTGATGGCTTTTCTAAATAAAGTTACTCTTGTATGATCGGGCTGCTGTGGCAGAAGTTGACAGGGGATGCAAGTCTAACCCTGGGTTGGTTGAATCTGTTTTTTTTTAAATGTTATTTAAATACATCAACTTTTACTTCCCCTTTTCTTTTAAATACCAAATGTAAATTTAAAAAGACACTTTCTGGAGCCAGAAACAGGTCCCAAACTGAAAAACTCCGTGATACAATTTATATTTCAACAATATGATGCAAATTCTTTGTAAGTTAAAAGAAACATAAAAGTTTAAAAATAGACAAGAACTACAAATATCTGATAATCCTTAGGTTTTAAAACGTGTTTAAATTATGACACTCCTGTTCACCCCAAAGAAAATTGGATATTGAGTGTCAGTGTGACAAGAAATGGGGGGCAGGGGTGCCGACATCCTTGTGAGGGCTGTGGGATTCAGCGTCACTGGAAGCCCTCCACGTGAGAGCCCTGGCAGCCTGCCTCATCTTCCTTTCTTCGTCCTGACGTGCGACGTGCTCACAGGTTCTGCATGTGTGAGGGGAGAGGAGGGCAGTGTGACGGTGACAACTCCTCTCGCCTGACCCGATCCTTGGGGAGGGCGGTGCTGCTGGACACCTGCCCCCTTGCAGCGCGTGAACTCTGCCTCTCTGCAGGCTGGCAGCCGCTCTTGCCTTCTCGAGCCAGGTCTCTCTGCGTCTGGCCTTGTGAGGCCCAGGCCTGGATGTCAGGGTGGCTCTGTGCGCTGGACTCCTGGGTCCCCCAAGTAGTGGCGCAGACGAGGAGCACAGCTTTGGGACGTGCTGGAGTATTGGGGCCATATCCCTGGGGTCGTCTTCGAGCTCTCTGGAGCCTGGCTGTGGGGCCCAGAACTCAATGCTGGTGCTTGGGAGGTCTGAATGGTGGTCAGCTGAGCCCCCAGCCTCCCTCCAGGCGCTGCCCACAAGGACAGGGGGACCTGCCCCCCCCCCCTGTGTGACCTGAGCCTGTGTGGCTGAGAGGTGGAAGAGCGCTCCTGCACGTGATGCCTGACCGCTTCTGGTAGGTGTGGCTGCTTCTGAAGGGCTTTGCTTGGAGTTTTCTTGCTGTTGTTTTGAGACCGGGTTTCATTATGTAGCCCAGGCTGGTCTTGAACCCACTGTATCACCCAGGTTGTCTTCTAGCTCATGGCTATTCTGCTCCAGCCTCCCGAGTGCTGGGATGACAGGTGTGGGCTACCACACCCAGTTTGTTTGTGTGGTGTCTAACACCGTCAAGGTGGAGGGAGAAGTTGAGAGGCCAGCAGAGAAATGAAACAGAAAGCAGGCAGACTGTCGCCAACCAACCTGCCAGCAGCAGCCGACCAGGCCCTGGCGGGGCCAGTACCTGTCCCAGGAGAGCAGGACAGCAGGACAGCTTAACTTTAGGGGAGAAGATACCAGAATTCACACTTGTTTTCAAAATTCATTCTTTTATATCAGGTGTGGTGGCACACACCTGTGATCCCAGCCCTTGGGAGGCTGAGGCAGGAGGATCACACGTTTAAGGCCAACCTAGGCTCCATATCTGTTGGTTGTTGTCTATGTGAGGTTTTCCCAGCCGGAGAGGGTGAGGCACAGAGTTAAGCACGGACCCTGGGGAATGTTTCTGGAACTTCCGATTTATTCAGGCTTAGGCGTCACATATATAGCAAAAGGTCACAGGGAGGGGTGAAGGCTAGGAGGAAAGGAGGGTCTATAGGATTGACCTGGGGTTTTGCCCAATAAGAGAACTTTATGAGTGGGTGGTCTATATGGCATTGGCTATGGGGGATGGTAAGGCGATGGGTGAGAGACAAGAGGGGTGGGGCTACCAAGATGGCTGCTGACAAGGTTCAACGTGTGGGAGCGAGTGTGCTCAAGCCCCTAAGGGTCTCTGAATCTGCAGGGAGACGGAGTCTCAACCTTTAGGCTCAGGAGACAGGCACACGGTTCACTGGCCCTAGCCAGACTTGAAGCTCTTCCTTACATATCAAGACCTTGTTCAGACGACCAGTTCTTTCCTTGTGATTTTACCCTTTATGTGTCTGGAGCACACGTGATAGCGTAGTGTCGCCAGCTCCTGTGGGTTCTACTGTCCCTTCCAGCAGCTGCCCAGCCACTCCTGGGTCTCTGCAGAGGCCTCCTGCCCATCTGACCGTGGCCTAGGTCAGAAAATCATGGCCAGGCCTGCTGAGTGTCCCCGTTTAGGATCACTCCACACCCGGCCTGCTTGTCCTTACTTTTCCCTCTGTACTCCATACCCCTCTGGCTCCCCTGCCCTGAAAAGCAAAAATTTCCATGTAAGAAAGGGAGGAGATAGCAGGGAAAGGGGTGTGTGCATGTGTGTGTGTGTGCATGTGCGTGTGTGTGTGTGTGTGTGTGCGCGCATGTGAATTGTTATGTATTTTGCACAAAGAACAGTGGAAGGCACTTAGTAGGTGGTCAGTCGACTTCCCTAGTGGGCAAAGTGAGTATCCACATCAGTGGACAAGTGCACGCGTTCAGATTTTTACCCTGAGCCACTCGACCCGCACAATGAGGAAGACTTCTGCAGACACGCTCATGTCCTTCCATGGGAATCTGGACAAAGGGTCAGCAGTGCCTGTTCCCCAGTGAATTTACCCTCCTGTCGGACTGGCTTTTGGTGGCCGCCTTGATCAGCAGTGCGTTTGGTTTCGTGGAAATTGTTTCTTGCCACTGGGGGTGAGAAGGGGACATACAGCCCCCGGGCAGGAGTGTTGAGCCTAGATCCTCTGCACGTCACAAGGAGGGTCGCACTCAGGGTCAGTGCGCCTCTGGGGTCTCTGAATGAGTGAAGATGGCTTCTGACTTCTGCCCATAGAACTCCCCCCGACGCCCTTTTCCACATAGGCTGCGAGCAGGGCTGGCCACAGGGAGAGACTCTGATCATGGTGTGTTTCCTGGTTCCTGTCAGGCAGGAAGAAGAGCAGGGAAAGGGGTAGCTGCGTCCTAAGGTCCCCTTCTAGGAGCACCCTGTGAGCGCTGGAGTCCCTTCCCAAACCTTGTGCCTTTGCGGACCCCTCCACTGCAGGCACACTCTCACAAGTCAATTTTTTCCTCCCAAAGTACTGAAGGGTCCTTGGAGTCCAGGCCGTCCTGCTCCTTCTGTCCCTGTGACACTGGACACAGTGCCACCAGAGTTACTTGTCGCGACAGTGTCCTGTGGGTGACTTCTGGGAGTAGCAAGGCCTTCACTGCAACAGTCCGGATGGTGGCAGAGATCACTGATAGCAGGACAGGCCGACTTTTAATCTTATAACGTAAACAGTTATTTCATTTTATTTTGCAGAGCTGGGCATTGAACCCAGGGCCTCATGCATGCTAGTAAGTGTTCTACTATCTAGCTTCACACAGCTCCAGCCCTAACTTTGTACTTTTATTTTTAAATAAGAAATTGCTTTATAATATCCACATCATGGGAAACCTGCAGAAAGCAAATGGTCTTGTTTCTAAAAGAATTACTTGCAGGGGGCCGGGGAGTTAGCTCAGTGGTTCCGGTGCCTGTCTTGCAAGTGCAAGGCCAGGGTTCAATTCCCCGGTAACGACACACCACAGTGCCGGGCGTGGTGGCTCAGGTCTGTAATCCCAGCACTCGGGAGGCAGAGGCAGGAGGATTGCTGTGATGTGAGTTGGAGGCTGAGCTCAGGGCCAGCCTGAACTGCAAAGTGAGACACTGTCTCAAAACAAAAAACAAAAAACAAAAAAAGAATTACTCGCAAGGGGGGAAAGAAAAGCTGAAAGGCAGGCAATTGATACATGTATCTATATATCTGTATATCTAATTGTGGTGAGTAGCTTTAAATTTTGAGTTAAACTTAAAAAATTAGGGGAATTTGAGTCTTGACTGAGATAGTATTGTGGTTATGTTTTAAAAGTCTTCTTATAAGAAAGAAACAAAACCACAAAACGTTAGAATTTGCCAGGGACACCTAGTGTTTAAGCCGCTGACAAGGCGGGACTCGCCCTGCGACTTGGGGCTGCTCCATGTTGCAGGGGCCACTTCTTTTCCCTCTAAACTTCTATATTCTGGCTTAGAAGCAATAAATCACTGGGAGGGAGAGGTCGCTGGCCTCCACCATTCTGCCATCTTCCCAGAATCCTTCGAGGCCATTTTTTAGAGTCACTTTTAGCTCTTTAAGAATATATTAGTCATTTTTGTTTTGAATTTGTGTTCTTTTATCTCCTCTCTCCAACTAAAACAACATTAGTAGAAAGAATTTCTGTCTTATTTTTATGTGAAATCTCGATACTTAGGTTCGAATCGTAGCATTTTAAGTCCCACAGGTTTAGAAAGTGTTTTTCTTTTAGTTTGGTTTTATCATTTCAGCTGACACCATCGATTTGATGGAAGAATCTTAGGTTCCAACAGAGCTAGTGAGATAAGTATGGCCTGGAGTCATTTCTGATTTAAGTTGTCAAAAAGAACTTTGAAAATTATAAGAATGCTACTAATAAAACAAATTTAAAAGGGAAAATTATAAGAATGCCACTTCCTCTTCACAGAAGGATAAAACTGTCTTTTTTTGAGGAAGTGCTTAAAAACAGATAATGTGAGTAAAAGTCTTGTCATCATGGGAAAAGGGTGTCGCAGCACAACATCTGAAGAACGTGAGTGAAAAATTTCAAGACTGGAAAAAAAGTCTCTCAGAAAAGGTGGTTAAAAAGTAGGATAAAGGAAGGCAACCATGTAAAAGTCACTTTGATTAGTGGGCTGTGTTTCTTTTAGAGTTAGGTGACATTATTACGGGAGGATGTGAGGACATCGCTAGTATGTGTGTGTCTTCAGATTCTAAAGGTGTATTTTCAGTCACTGGTAGAAGAGGCGGAATAGAGGAAAACAGGAGAAAACGGTGTTGAGGGAGGGGGAGGCATGGCGCAGGGAGGCTGCCCAGGTTGTTTTGGGGGTGCTGGGCTGTGCTGGGGCTCCCGGCTGAACTGGCCCCTGGGAGTGGGTGGCACGGCCTGCGCCCTACACCCACGACGCTTGTCTAGCTTGTCTACTAGACCCTGGATGAAGTGGAGCTGCTCCTGCCCTGCAGGAGGGATGGGCTGGGAAAAGGCCACTGACCTGGGGCCCACAGTGGGGAGACAGACCTTTTCACACGGTGGGGAGGAAGGCCGGGCTCGGGCCGCATCCCTGGCGCTGGTGCTGGCGTGCTGAGTTGAGCTCCTGAGGTTAGGGTGATGGTGTGGACTCCGCTCAGCTGCTCCTGTCTCCTGTGGTTCTACCTGGTGGGCAGATTGCTGGGAACAGCCCACTCCACGGCCACCACTGCCTACTGGGGACCATTTTTACATCGTCATTGGTGTGACATGGGGGATAGAACCGGGGGCATTCTCACTGAGCTCTATCCCTGGCCCCTTTTATTTTTCATGCTGTGCTGGGTCTCTCTTAAGTCACTAAGTTGCCCAGGCTGGCCTTGAACTTGTGATCCTCCTGCCTCAGCGTCCTCGAGTGCTGCAATTACAAGGCATGGGCTTCCATTTCAGACAATATTTTTACATCATTAAACGGTTGAAGAAGATCTAAGTGATAATATTTTGCATCACAAGAGCATTTGTTGACATCCAGGTTGCGGTGGTGTTGGAACACAGGCTTCCTGTTGGCCTGGGTACCCATGCTGCCCCCAGTGCCAAGTGTGGAGGTTGAGGGCCGAAGCCTTGGGGGGACAGTTTGCTGTTGGCCTGGCAGGGGCATGCACCGAGGCGAGGCCCGGGGCTGAGCACTGCGCTGGCTGCCGGCTGAATGGGCAGATGTGACTGAGTTGAGGTGGGAATTCTTGCTGAATTTTCTCTAGGAGAAAGTAGGAACTTAGTAATCTTCTTTGGTATGCTTTTAACTTTAAAAAAACCTCTTTAGGGGGCCGGGGAGTTAGCTCAGTGGTTCCAGCGCCTGTCTCGCAAGCGCAAGGACCCGGGTTTGATTCCCCGGTAACCACATAACAATACTGGGCATGGAGACCCACACCCAGCAGCAACCAGTACCACATACCACAGTGCTGGGCGTGGTGGCTCACGCCTGTAATCCCAGCACTCGGGAGGCAGAGGCAGGAGGATTGTGATGTGAGTTTGAGGCTGAGCCCAGGGCCAACTTGAACCACAAAGTGAGACCCTGTCTCCAAAAACCTAAAAAAAAAAAAAAAAAAAACCTCTTTAAAATAATAGTTTGCTTTTGCTCAGATCTTTGTCTCCCTTGAGGAACCACATAGGAAGGAGCCATTTGTTTATATTTTAAAACACTTGCCTTTTAAATGGGATTTTTGAATTCCAGCTGTGGCCCAGAAACGGTTAATGTGTGCTGTGGACGCCCTGGAGGACCCGGTGGGGGTGGGGCCCAGGGCTGGGCTCTTACCTCAGAGAGCCGTGAGGAGATCTGAGCAAAGATCTGAGCAGGGCTGTCCCTCATCCCTCGTTCCGCTGGTGCTGAAGTGGCATCTTCAGTGAGGTGCCTGCGTGAGTGTAGACCTGGAATGGCTTTCATCTATAGAGAGTTAACTTCAGACAAACATTTAGGAAGTATGACCAACTATTATAAGGGGAAGTTATTAAATGATACTCAAGTATTGATGTAATGTTTCTCCTTGTTTTAGAAGGTTCTCTCGGAAGCTAAGCCTGCTTGGTGGTTTCTGTGTGAGGTGTGAGCATGTGCGAGAGTGAGTGTGTGGTCTCTGTTTTTCACTTCAGAATAATTATAAAGAACCTGGCTCCTGGCCTTGCCCTTCAGGCTGTTATGGAATTCCTTTTGGTGTCCTGTTTGCCCTGAGGAGGGGCAGCCCTGGGCACAGGCTGGAGGGCAGGGAGGACCCTGATGTGTCACCAGGCCCTAAAGGTCGGCTTTCTCCTCTCTTCTGGTCACTGAAAAGACCAAGAGCCCAGTGCGCTTGCGGACAAGGTTGCCTGTGAGACGTCAGCATAGTTTCACCTTAGAAGACGCTGGCCTCCGGCGTTTTCTGAGTGACGCACTGACTGTGGTGGACAGGAGGACAGCAGGCCTGCTTCACAGGGAAACCGAGGCTGGCACACTCCCAGCAGAGCGCTGTTTCTGCAGTCCTGGAGCGCCCACGGACGCCTTGGGTCATCGCCATGTGGCTCCGTCGTCCCGTCAGGCATTGCCGCTGTGGGTCTGCAGGGCACAGAGGGGTTGCCCTGGTGTCTTTTTGGAGGGGGGCCCTGCTAAATTCAGGAGACCGGAGCCTCGTTCTTGCTCCAAGATGCTGGAACCTGCTCAGGGTCCTGAAAGTCTGAGGCTTTGTTTTCCTTCTCAGACTCTCGGAGGGGGTCTGGACCCGGCCGTCTGCGGGAGGGCTCAGGAGCAGAGGTGCACGGAGGCCTCCTGTCTCCTTCTCCCTGGAAAGTGGCTTCTTGGCTGAGCTGACGCTCACTCCGGCTCTGGGCCCTTTCGAGCTCCTAGGCCGGGGTATGACTTGGGAAGGCTGGAGTTGGAGGGCGGGGTGGGCCCCCAGCTTTCCATACCCAGGCCTGGTTAAGCTGGTAGCAACGGGCACTAACTGTGGCATGTGTGCCTGATCCATTGCCGACTGAGCTGCTGCGTTTTCTCCTTCTCCTCCATGCTTCAAGTTTCTTTCTTTCCTTCTTTTTCTCCTCCTGAGACCTTTACCGTGGAAAGAGAAGAGTCAGGAGGTGACTACATTTTATTACATAACCGACCCTAGTGAAAATATTGAGGGAGAAAATAGTGTTTTTTTCTGGTACGTTTTCCTTGGTGTCTTGTTAAGCAGGGGTAGTTAAGACTCGGGGTAGAGAAGCTCAGTCTTATCATGGGACCGATCAGCTCCCCAGGGTCCTGCTCAAGGGTGGTGGTGCAGGAGTCTGGCTCATCATTTCTGGTGTTCTGGGGACGTCACAGACGCTGACTGAGACTGGACCTCAGAAGCTGGCCCAGGAAGTCACGGTCCAAGTGAGCTTGTGTTCCAGGCTCTGGCTTGGGGGCCCCAGGGTCGCGGGTGCCAGCCCTGGGGGATGGGAGGAGTCACCCTGCCCTTCTCTCACCGCAGCTCCTCACCCACAGCCCCCTCCTGCCCCAAAAGATTTCCATGCACTGTGTTGCACAGTTTTAAGATCAGTATCTAGAAGTTTTCATCCTAGAGTTAGAAAGATTCAATTTGTAGCACATTGTAAATACTGATTTAAAAAATTAAAACATTGTATTACTGTTTAAAATATATCAAGTGGATTTTAAACCCTATTGTGATTTGATTGGCCATCATCACTTAAAAAACACATGAGCAAGCACTTCTCTGTTAGTTAAAATTTCACATCATTCCTTTTTCTCCTTGAATTTATCCTTCCACACGTACAATTTCATTCAAATGCACAGTATTTAGAAAAGAACTACCAGGCGTGGTGCTGGTGTACATTTGTAATCCCAGCACTCAGAAGGCTGAAGCAGGAGGACTGTTGAGAGTTTGAGGGTAGCTTGGACTACATGGTGAGTTCAAGACCAACTTGAACTACATACTAGGACTGTGTCAAAAAACCCAAAAAACAAAATGAGCTGCTTATTCTATGATACTTTGCAAGAAAAATATTATTCTAAGATGTTAAGTAAATTTCTGGATTGAGTTTACTTTTATAACAATTATTAACAAGTTACCAAAATATGTAAAGGTTACATGAAATACAATATATTACATTGAGATTGTTAATAAAATTTGCAGAGTGAAGCGTCCTTATTTGAAACGTGTCCCTTGATCTCTGGCGAGTACATTAATCGGCTCAGTGGGGAGTACAGCTCATTGCTGCACTGATGGGGGTGTTTCTGAGGGGAGTCTCCTGATGATCCTGGTTTTGCATCAACCCCCTTTTTGGCAGTCCCCTTTGTGTCATACTTGGAGGCACCGGAATCAGAAAGGACAGGAGGTGCCTCTACCTTTGGTCATGCCGGAGGAGGAAGACGGGCAGAGGATCCTGGTCGAGCTGCAGGTGCCCTCAGCATGGCAGGTGTGCTGAGAAGAGACAGCGTGGTGAGGAGGCTCTGCAGGTGACTTGCGCGGCCATACTGCATGTCCTGGTCCCCACCCAGTGGCCACATGTGGATGGCAGGTGCTAGGAACAACCCCCCCTGGTCACTCACAGGTGGCAAAACTTTGAAAGATATGGTAGAGAAAAAATGTCATATCCCTCGCTCAATTATTTTAATTAACCCAAATAACATTTCTTTGACAATATCTGTGCTTTGGTTGATAGTTCCTGTACCCAGGGAAGGGTCCCTGGTGTCTGAGGTTCTGGGCAGCTTCTCTTGGCCATCTGAGGCTTTGTCTGCCCCTCCTGGGCTGTTGGACGAGGTCTCCGTGCTGCGCTTTCTGCTCCACTCTGACTGACGGCAGGAGAGAAGCTGAGCTGCTGCCCGGACGTTAGCACTTGGGAGTGTGGCTGTCTTTGAAAGCCAGTTCCTCACGTTTTCTTCTGAAAATTGGGGCACGCCAGTTGCTCGAGTGTCCGTCTGCTGACTCTTAATTGGCTTGTTGATTTCTGAGCTAGCTAACGAGGTGGATATATCTGGGCACTACTGACAGTAGAGGGGGCAGACCATCTGGATGTGTGTCAGGGCACTGCAGCTGTGTGTGCTGGTGGGCGTGGTGTTCAGCCGCGTCCTGGATGGTTCCTCGGGGACCACGTTGCTGGGTGACGGTGGTGCTGCCCAGCTCTCGCTTGCTGGGACTGAGCAGAGACACAGTCCCCTCCGCCCAGTGCTCGAGACATCATGGAGCCCCCAGCCCTGTGCCCCTGGAAGTTTTTCACACTTCCTTTTCTGGTTGCTGAGAATTAAGCTCTCCTGCAAGCATTTCCCTTTTTCTTTTTTATTTGGAGGGTATTTACTACTATATTTCTTAGCACATCGAAAGGCATATTAGAAAGTAATTTTAGGTTCACAGCAAAATTGGAATGACATAGAAAAACTTTCAGAACTTGACAGGATCTTAGAGATTGTGACTTTTTTGTGCATACCAAAGTCACGTATTTTTCAACAGTTTGACTAGAAAGCAACTTGTTCAGTTTCAGAATCAGAAAAAAATATTTTGCATTGTTTAAAACTAAATATTTCTTGGAGGTGTTTGAATCTAGCCTGGGCAACAGAGCAAGGACTTTCACGACACAGGTCTGAAGTCCTGATGTGGCTCTGTGAGTAGCCACCAGAGGGGCCAGGCTCCACTCAAGGAGGCTAAATATTTCTGGGAGAAATAAAGTGAAGCTTTTTTTTTTTTTTCCCCAAAGATAGAAAAGGCAGAAAGAAATTCTTCATGTCTCTAGGTATTCCTTAAATTAATTTTAGGCCAGATTTTATTGCTGTTTTGATAGCATTTAGGCTCAGTAAATAGAAATGTGCTCAATTTTATGTAAGTGAGGCTAGAATCAGAAAGAGCAAGGCACTTTTGTAGCTGCAGAGTTCAAGCGGAAGTGTGATCCTCCTGGGCCGGCAGGCCGCATCTGCATCTGACTTTCGCCTGGCAGTGGTGGCGCCGTGCGCCCTGCCTCTGGGCTCAGGCATGTTGCGGAGGTGAGAGGCGGCCAGTGGCACTGAGGACAGTTTCTTCTGAAGGTCCCGGAGGGGACCACACTGGAATCTGTTCCTTTCCCAGACTCCAGCACTACACTGCTCACTGATCTCTTCAACTCTGTGCAGGCCTGTGTCAGCCCAACGAGGTTTCCTGTTTGCTTTCCTTTTGGTTTTTCTGTAATCAGTTCCACCAAGGTTTCTTTTACAGGAACTTGTGACTAGGGCGGGCCTGACAGTGGGTGTCGCCGGCGTAAGAGGTTCTCGGGGACAGGAGGAAGTCACAGAGCCACAGAAGGCTGGAGCTTCTTGAGAAACCAAGACCTACCTTGCCTGACTGGTAGCAAATGGCGGCAGTCACCAGCCAAGCACCAATGGCGGCGTGGGGCATGTTTTCCACGGTCTGGGACTCGCTTTCACCTGCGGCCTCCCCAGGTGGAGCTGACTCTTCCAGGGGCTCCTCGAGCAGCGGGTGGGAGCCGGCCGAGGAGCCACATCGGGGCTTCAGGCCTGTGTCATGGCAGGTCCTTACTGTGTTCCCAGGCTCGACTCCCAGGCCTCCGAGGAAAGATTAATAAGATTAATCGTGCAGCGGCTTCTAGTGGGGTGGAAACTCAGCTGTCGAAAGTGCAACAAATTAAGGAGCCGGGTAACAATTATTATCAAGTACTTATGTTAGTAATTTAAAGCGATTCTTTTGAAACAAAAGTATAATGTGCTAATGAAATCATTGGGATCATCCAAGTGGATTTTAAAATAAACTTTTCCCTCTCGCAACAGTGAAATCTTGGGTGCTTTTCAGGCTCGGGCTGGTGAGGGCCAGTCTAGTTGAGGGGGTTTCTGGGCCCGTGCTGTCCACCAGCGAACACTTGAGTGAGACGCGGGCGCAGCACTGACCACGCCCCATCCCAGCCCTGGAGGCGCTGCAGAGACTGTCTCTTTCCCTTTTCTCCTTTCTGCTGCGTGTGACTCTGGAAGTCAGTGAAAGAGGAGCACGTTATTCCTGGAAATATTTGTGGGAGGCGTATTGAATCTTCTTTCTGTGTGTGTGCCCTGGATTGTAAAGCTGCTGAGTCAATGCTGTAACCAGACTAGGGCTGGAGAGTAAAGAATATTTTAGTATTTGGTGAAATACTTGCTGCAAATTTATATTTGTGTTACTCCATGTTTGGGGTAACACTCGTGGGGAGTCGGGACATGCTTGGGACCATCTTCATCTTTTTACTTCCTCATCATGAAAGACTTTTTTTAAAAAATTAGAAAATGAACCCTTCGTGGAGGGGCTTCTGGGGTATATTGGGAATGGACAAGT
Organism: Petromus typicus; assembly: GCA_004026965.1. Taxonomy (NCBI): domain Eukaryota; kingdom Metazoa; phylum Chordata; class Mammalia; order Rodentia; family Petromuridae; genus Petromus; species Petromus typicus. The sequence goes on from PVIR01010288.1 coordinate 13,589, forward strand.
ATCGATTCATGGTAAAATGACCCTGTTCATTAGCGACTGCCCAGCATGAGCTGGGTCGAGTTGGGTCGAGCTGGGTCGAGCGGGTGATGATGGTGTGATTTCCGTCCACCCTGGGTCCCCCACGAGACTCTCTAGTCTCCCTGACTTTTGCCCCAAGTCATTTGCCCTGGCCGGGCTGAGACCTTGTGCCGCCTGCGAGCTTGGCGCAGGTAACTAGAAACAGATGTGGGGCTTTGGGGGAGGGGCAAGCAGTGTTTCCCAAACTTTTGTCTCCGTTGTGGTGGGGCGCCAGCTCCCCACGCTCAGCAATCCCTGTCCACGACCGCTGCAGGGGGCTCTGCTAAGCTGTGGCCCCTTGACCCTCAGCTCCTCTTCCCCCTTCATCTGCTTCTGGGCCGTGGGCACTTTTGTGTCCAGCAGCACCCACTAGGGTTCGACTGTCCAGCACCGGTTGAGGACATTGGACAGCACTGGGGCAAATGTAGCCCTGTCCCAGCTCCAGCTCCAGGGGCAACAGTGAACCAGAACGACAGCAGGAGTGTTTGGACCCAGCAGTGTCTCAAGCCGTGAGTACTCGGCAGAGGACCACAGCTGAGAGGCGAGGCCACTACGCGTTCCTCGTGGACCGTCTCAGGGTGGGACCAGCACTGGCACTTTGCAGTCTGACAGCTACTTAGACACCACTTACCCCTCCCTGGTCCCTGGCTCCCAGCTGCCCTCTCCCAGCCCCACCCTCCCGCCGGTCCTGGTCGCTGGCTGAGAGGTTAATTTGCTGTCCGGGAGTCCCAGGCCATAGCTCTCTGATTAGGGAATTGATTAAGCAGAGCTGCTTTCTGCTGTCGCTAGATCTGTGATGTGCATACGACATCTTGGAAGCGGAGCCTCCCTCTGTGGCTGTCATGCGCTGAGTTCCTCTGCCGAGACTCACAGCTCCTTTAGCACCAGGACCTTTGGGGCCTGTGGAAGCGATGGCGATCAAAGGCCCTGGGACTCTGGAGTGCAGCTGAGGAGCTGGAGGTGGAATGGAGGTGACACAACCACACCTCTTCTTAACTCCTGTCCCAGATGGGAGCTGGGGTGGGCACTGGTGCCCTCCTCTGAGAGACCTGGCTGGCAGCAGCTTGTGCCCCAGGCACAGCTGCGGTGTGGACAGAGCTCAGTGACCAGGGAGTGAGGTCATCTTCAAGAGAGAGCTGCACCTCGGTGCCCCATGCCAGTGTCTCCCTCTCCTGAATTCCTGATGGTGCTACGTGCGGCTCTTGGGCACTGAGCGGTTGCCCCACATCACAGTTTACCGCCCTGCCTTTGCTCGGCTGGAGACTGCTGTGGTCTCTGGGGAGCTCTGGAGAAGCATGCTCTGGGGCCAGCCAGAGCTCACCCTTGAAAGTTTGGGCTGGACACAGGAATCCAGACTGTGCTGAAGGCGCCAGTGTCTGCTGTGGTCGGGTAGGCCCCGGGTTAGTTATTCCACCGTGGATTCCAACCCTGTGAACCCAGCTTCCCTGCACAGATTTTAGACATGTGCTTTACTTCCTGAAGTGAAATCATAGATATAGAAATCACAACATCGAAACAAAGATAAGATGCTCATAGCAATATAAAGGAGAAACAATGGGAAAATAACATAAACAGCACGTATTTCAGTATGTGTACAGCTACAGGGAAGACACGGAGTAGCTGAGGCTTTGTCATGAATCAGTCTGGACTGAAGGAATATTTAACGGTACCGGCGCTCCCCCTCTAACAGGCTGTGCTGTGGGCCACGGTTAGGGCACAAGCTCAGCATGATGGAGGCCTCAGGCTTCATCTCCTGCAACTCTGGGGAGGCTGGTGAGCTTTGTCAAGTGTGTCATAAGGATTGGCCACTCTCAAAGTGGAGCACAGGTGTGTCTGAAGGTGACCCTCCCTGGTGAAGCCTCCAGGGAGGAGCTGAGGTGGTTAGGGATGGTGAAAGAAAATCTCTGTGAAGTTCTAAGTAAGAAAGTGTATTGATTCCCAGTTCAAGAGGTTCAAATCCCCTGGGAATGCGCAGGTATTTGAAGAGGTGGAGTTAAGCATAGCACTCGCCTAGGCGACTCTCCCTGCACCGGAAGTTGCGTGGGACCTGAGACAATGCCATCTAAGCGGCTTTTGGGGCATCGTGGGGCTCCAGCTCCCTGCTGCATCCCCAGTGCCTGGCAGTGCCCTTGAGGACCAGCAGCCACTCCCCAGCTGCCTCTGAGAGCCACTGCTCCAGGCAGAGAGGTGGCTGCCCTGCCCTAGCCATGGGCTCCACGAGAGAGGACCCACGGCCAGACCTGAGTGTCCTGGTAAACGGGAGGGCTGCCCCCAGCGTGGCCTTTGCTCCAAACAGAATTGTTCCCTGCTCTTTGTCACTTCGGGCAAAGTATGGACACAACTCTGTGGAGGGCATTGTGTAGGGAGGGTTTGGGAGCCCCAAGGTCAGGCAGGATGCAGGACTGGGCAGAGGAAGAAGTAGGAAGTCTCCCCTCTGTGCTGGTGAGTATCGCCAGTGGTGCTGGGGTCCTGTATGACAGTCACAAGGTGGGACGTGGCATGGGTGGCAGGGAGAGGCGCCCTGGGGAGCTGGCTGGGAGGCATGGAGTAGCCACAGGCCCGGCTGGGCCTAGTCCCCAGCATGGGGTCTAGGTGGCACTTTGGTCCACACAGCCCTGACTCTGCCCTCGACAGCCTCAGGAGATGAGCAAGCTTTCCTTCCTGCCGTACAGATGAGGAGGCGGATGGAGAATCCCCTGCTGTCCTGCTGGGAGCATTTATAGTGTCTCAGCAAGGACAGGAGCCCAGGCCTTCCCAAAGCCAGGCCCCTTAGTGTGTCCACAAGGGCTGGACAGCTGCCGTCCACCCATCATCCATCCATCCGTGCTCCATCTGTCCGTCTTCTGTCCATCCGTCCATCCATCCATCATCTGTCCATCCACCCATCCACCCATCATCCATCCATCCATGCTCCATCTGTCCGTCATCTGTCTGTCTGTCCATCCATCCATCCATGCTCCGTCTGACTGTCATCTGTCCATCGGTCCATCCATATCCACCCATCCATTCATCCGTGCTCCATCTGTCCGTCATCTGTCCATCTGTCCATCATCTGTCCATCCATCCGTCATCTGTCCATCCATCCATCCATCCATCCATCATCTGTCCATCCATCCATCCACCCATCATCCATCCATCCATGCTCCATCTGTCCGTCATCTGTCTGTCTGTCCATCCATCCATCCATGCTCCGTCTGTCTGTCATCTGTCCATCTGTCCATCCATATCCACCCATCCACTCATCCGTGCTCCATCTGTCTGTCATCTGTCCATCCATCCATCCATGCTCCATGTGTCCGTCATCTGTCCATCTGTCCATCTACCCATCCACCCACCATCCATCCATCCGTGCTCCATCTGTCTGTCATCTGTCCATCCATCTGTCATCTGTCCATCCATCCGTCATCTGTCCATCCATCCATCCATGCTCCATCTGTCTGTCATCTGTCCATCTGTCCATCATCTGTCCATCCATCCATCCATCCATCATCTGTCCATCCATCCATCCACCCAACATCCATCCATCCATGCTCCATCTGTCCGTCATCTGTCTGTCTGTCCATCCATCCATGCTCCGTCTGTCTGTCATCTGTCCATCTGTCCATCCATATCCACCCATCCACTCATCCGTGCTCCATCTGTCTGTCATCTGTCCATCCATCATCCACCGTCATCCAGCCGTTCTCCCTCCCTGCATCCCTCCATCTTCCATGCACCCGTCCATCCTCCATCTCCTGCCATCCATCTGCTCGTTCCTTGGTGCACGGCGCTCTGTGCCGCTGGAGCCAGGCCCCTGAAGCCTGTCTGCTGTGCTGTTGCTCCGTGTTGTGTGAGTCACCACAGGCGATCAGCACGAAGAGTGGGAATACTGGAACGCTTGCATGCATGTCTTTTATCATTGGAGCAGCTTAAGGAATTAATTTTAAAAACCCTTGTCGTGCCAAGAGCTGCTGGTTTGGTGATAAAATTTTCCTCATAGGACCCTCAGCAAGGGCGCGTGGGGCCTCTGGTGTGCCCTCCTGTGGTGCCCAAGTGCTGGCCTGGTCCTTGCCCAAGCCCTTTGCCCCTCTCTGGTGGGTGGCTGCAGTGCAGGCTCTCTGTGGTCCCTGCAGGTGGCCGGGATTTACAGGTCCCAGATGTCACCCCTGTCTCAGTCTGTCTGTTTGCCTCTCGTCGGGGGCAGGGGACTTCTGCTGTGGTGTGGAATTGTTTTGGCTTTCAACAGACCCTGGGGAGACGTGGCCAGGCTGTGAGGCGTCTGTGGGCTTGTCCCTGCAACCTTTAGGACTCCTACTTTTGCCAAATCAGATGCACAAGCTAAAAACGACATCAACAGTTCTTGGTGGATTTGTTGCCTATTTTTGAGGCCAGTACCGTTCTCGATGAGGACGCTTGGGTTCTGGTGTGGCATCCCTGGTGAATTCACCTGTACCCAGGAGCACCTTGAGCCCTGTGCCCACCCCGCTGCAGCGTTGTGTGTATTGGGCTCTAAAATCACGTGGTCATATGCTAGCCAGAAAGGCTCTGGGCGCTGGGTGCTGACCGGGCGCTGTGTGTCTCCTGTGTGCGTCTTTTCTCCGGTGAGGCTGCCCACATTCAGCCCAGACTCTTGGGCCTGGTTCATGAACAGCAAGTGTGGCCTTGGGCCTGCAAGCTGTCTAGAGGCCTAAAACTCTGGTGGAAATTTTAAAGAGTGTGTTTTTATTGGCTTCTTGCATGAAAATCCAGAATCCAGGTTAGTGTAAATTTAACCAAATCCCTGCGAGCTGCCACTTCAGGAGCCTGACAGCTCTCTCCCACTTGGTGTTTACAATCCAGCTCATCCTTCCTCTGCCTGTGGGGCATGTCTGAGCTCCCCACGGTGCTAGCTGCCCTGTGGCCACGGAGCTCAGGACCTGGAGCCCAGGACTGAGCCAACCAGGCTCAGCCTGGGAGCCTGCGCTGCCAGCCCCGCTTCCTCCCTAGCTCTGCGCCTGCCTGGTGCCCGCTGGGTGACCCAGTGTCTCAGCGGCCAACTCTCCAGGTTCTGCTTGCCCCAGCTTGCTCAGCAGGGCAGAGCCCCCCTGTCAGGGCCTCGGGGTGCCTGGGACGGCTGGGCACCCTGAGGGCTCAGCTTCTGGGTCTCCAATCCAGCCGGCCCCTGCACGTTCTCCCTCCCGCCCCTTTTCCTTGTCCTTCTTCTCCCTTCTCCTCCACCTCCCCGCCCCCTTTTCCTTCCCCCTTTCTCTTTCTTTTTCCTCTGGGGATTGAATAAGTACCTTTGCCCGGAGCTATATAACCTGCCTTTTAAATCTTTTTCTTTTGATAAAATTATTTTTTAAATTTTGAAACAAGGTCTTGCTAAATTACTCGGGCTGTGCTGGAACACACAATCCTGCCCCAGTCTCGCATTGCTGCTGGAATTACAAACCCAGGCTGCCACACCCAGCTCCGACAGCCGCTCGCCCCTCCCGGGACCCTCCCCACCCCAGCCCTCCGGCCCTGTCTCCCTCCACACCGCTCGGTCAGCGGTCCAGTCCTCACTGGTTGGTGCTGCTCCGCACCCTGGCGGTCAGGTCAATCTTCCTTCTTCCCTCACAGCCCACACCATGAGCTCAGCCTCGCTGGCACAGGGCATCAGCGCGCTCCCTGCACCTGGGCTCCGTCTCCCGGCTCTGTCCTGCACCCCAGCTCCTGGTTTCCGGCTGGAGCATCTGCACCGGCCGAGGCGGGAGCTAGGTGGCATCGCTCATGTCCCCGCAGGCTGGGGAGCCGAGACTGTAGGCGGCAGACCCCGTAGCTCCCAGCGCTGTCTCGTGTCCCGTCTGCAGACAGTCGCGGGTTCGCGGGGCCTGTGCACAGCGCGGCCCTTCTCAGAGCCTCGCATGCCGGTCGCTCCGTGGCTGACCGGCTGGCCGAGGGGCGGTCTGCAGGGCTCATGAGGGGCCTGTGAGGGGACAGTCTCAGGGCCAGCTCCCGGCTGGGCTTGGGTTTGACTGTCTCCTTCCTCTTCTCTCGGCTGCTCTCCTTCCGGCCGAGCTCCTTCCTTAGCACGGCTTGGCGGCCTGCCATGGCGCCAGGCCTCCCTCCTCCAGGAGGCAGGATGGAGTAAATCTTGGCCAGAGTGCCTTCAAGACCTGGCGCCCCTCGAGCAGGGAGGAGGCTGACTGTCTGCTCTGTCTTCAGACTTCTGCTCCCTTGCTTAAAAGGGTCGATTTGCATGGGACAGGACAGGGGTAAAATATGACTGCGCTTGCGTTTAAAGCTTTCGAAGGTGTTCAATAGACCGAGGCAGGCGCACGTGCTAAGCACATATCAGCACAGACATGTGCACCCGGGTCAAAAAATGTTACACGGGAGCACCCAGAGCTCGGTGGGTTTTGGGAAACATTGGATTTTTTCCAGTGCAGTTTTTATTTGAGACTCACATTTCCTTCCCAAAGAGGCTTCACGTATGATTCTGTGGGACGGGCCCTGACTTCACATAGTTGGTGGCGGTGCCCTGTGAGGCAGTTCCCCTGCTTAATATCCTGGGCGGCCTCCCAGCCCACCGGTTTGGCTCTGTGCTGGCCAGGCAGGGCCTCCCCCAGCCCGACCCCACCCACCAGCCCCGCCCCTTAGCCCCGCCCCTTTCTCCAACTGCTGCTTTTCTAGCGTCTGTTCATGCGTTTGGGGTTTTCAGAGTGAGCCCCATCCCTGTCAGCCACGCTGCATGATGGTTACCGTCCCTTCTACTCTTCTGAGTGTTGTGTCCTTGCCTAGAAGGTGGCCATACAGTTGGGCGTGGGAGCACATGCCCGCAATCCCCGCAAACCCTCCCACTGGGGAGGCTGAGTGTCAGGGCTGTGCCTAGGCGTGCCCCAAAGCCTCACGGGCTCACAGAGGCGGCTCCATCACAAGTGTGTGACATTGGGATCAATATAATAGTGTGTGACTGTGGACTAAGGATATAACTAAGTTATAGTCCCGTGACTGGTTCAGCATAGTTCTGAGGGGGGAGGACGGAGGTCCCACCCACCAATGGGCTGGTGGTTTGGATGGAACCTAAGGGAGGGTTGGAGGATGGGCTCGCCGCCCGCCCTGCCCTGGACTGTCTCTGTGCTGCGGTGCCCCCTGCTGTGGAGCCCGATGCCCCCTGCTGTGGAGCCCGCACACTGAGACCTGAGACCTCCGCAGAGCGGAGCAGACCTCTCCTCATGTAACTTGTGGGGTTGGATACTGTGTCTCAGGCCAAGAAAAATAACGAAAACACTGAGGCCTGAAGATTGCAAATTCAAGTCCGGCCTAAGTAACTTAGTGACTTAGCAATATTCTGTCTCCAAATGAAAAGTAGAAGGGCTGGGGGCGCAGCTTAGTGCAGCCCCCACGACAGAAAATTATGGTGAGAAATGAATGAAAAGGGCTAAGATTGTGCTCTGCTCACAGAAAGTACAAGAAATGCAAAGTGGGCACCCACTTGTAAAGCAGGCAGCACGTCTGTCCCAGCGTCGTGGAGGACCTATGAGAGAACACGAGGGACAAAACCCTGCCCCCTTGGAGATTGGCCTGAGGACCAGGCTCTCCAGAGTCAGTGTTCTCTTGACCTGAGGGTCGAGCTTGGTTTCCTGTATCATTTTTAATGGGCCCTCCAGGAAGTGGTTCCATGTTGCAAGTAGACGACATGGAAGAGATCCTTTCTGACTTTCACAACTGGCCCTGCAGTGTGGAGTGCCACGGTGAATGCCTGGGAGGGCCCGGCTCACCCTGGTTAGTTGTTTTTCATCAGGACAGGAAGTAGGAGGTGTGGCTTCTGAGACAGGAAGTGGCAGAGTTGGGGTGCGACGGGCAGCCTTTGGTTACACGGCCGAGATGCCCCCGAGCGCCTGCGCTCACTTCCGCGTTCTTGCTTCTAAGTTTGAGTCTCTCGGATTGGGACTGCTGTTCAGTTTACTTAAAGAAAAAAGAAGGGAAAAGCCCCAACATTTAAAGATAAAACCTGGAGCTGTCCTGAAGGTGGGGAGCTGTACGATGAACCAACCCGGGCTGGGCTCCCAAGTCCTGGAGCAGCCTAGGGGCTCGGACAGAGGTGGCCTTGCTGACGGTGCGACCTCCCCTCCCCCGTGCCTGTAGAAAGCTTGTAGCTGTTAACTGAGGCTCCCTAAAACCTTCCGATGAGGAGAGCTGACCCTTGTCCTAGCCCCTTATCGGGGATCTGCTTAAAGGGGTGGTGACGTTTGACACCAAACATGGCTGCTGCAGCTTTACTTTGGCCCCTCAACCGAAGGGCTGGGAGCGATGGTTTCCAGCAGGGCCGTCTTTAGCTGGCTGCCGCGTCCAGGCCTCTGGAACACTGAAGTCCAACCACGCCTGGCCTGCTGACACTCATGTTATGCACAGGTAGGCTGTGTCTTTGAATTTTAGTGTTGTGGTAAAAGACTTTCTCGCCTCGATTTCAGTTTATGAAAACATGACTGGTTCAGATTAGAACTCCTGTGTCACACAGCTAATAAAGCCAAAGGGTGGAAAAGCAGAAACCTCTGCTTTTGTCCCTTTTTAATACTGTGGAGCTGTGTGCTCTTTCAGGTGTTAAAGCACACCCTTTGTCACACAGTATTTTCAGGACAACATTTAATCTGTTCCCCTGAATGGTCTCAATTTTAATACCCTCAGCGAGTGAGAAATCCTACACTTCGGAGTTGAAGATTCATCAGATGACCCTTAGTAGCTCGTATTAGACCAGGCAGAACAATAAAGGAAGGAGGGAGGTGACCTGCGTTGTGAAAGCCAGTCCGCTTGGGGAAGCCCTGCGCACCTGTGGCGGTGGCGCTTTGGGAGGCTGGCTCTGTGTCTGGGCTTTCTCCGGCTCTCAGGCACTCATTTCCGTTGGAGCCAGCTGTCACTCATTCTGTAAGCAGTAACGACTACTCCAGGATGACGAGGGGCTGGTGTCTGTGTGCTGAGACATTTGAAGAACGGATGAAGTCTGGCCTAACTTTCAGCTCTGTGTGTTGTCTGGTCATCTGGAGTCACAGGTTCTAGCTTTGCAATTTAGGTTGGCCTAGAACTCACCAAGCAGCGCAGGCTGGCCTTGAATTCGCAGTGACCCTCCCGCCTGGGCTTCCCCGTTACAGGCGTGTGCCACCATGCCTGGTGGTTTTGATTTCTTGAACTAGGGAAATGTTTCCTGGTCATGCTGAGGGATCGTTACGGAGGACGGGTGAGGGTAAGACAAGGGTTGCCTTTTACAAGTGACTGGGGAAGAGTCTGGCTCCCGGGTGTGTCCCACCCCCCCCTGCAGACAGGTGGGACGAGGACAGCGTGAGACCTCCACTGCTGGGGTGGGAGGCAGGCCGCTGTAGGGATGCCGAGCGAGGGGCGGAGGGCTGACCCTTGTCCTAGCTCCTTATTGGAGATCTGCTTAGAGGGATGGTGACAATTGACACCAAAATCCGAGAGTTGACGAGACAGCAAACTGACATCACAGTGCAAGCTGAACACCGTGCAGGATTCTCTTCCAGGAAGCTGGGCACTTCCTGTCCAAGGAGTGGCTCTCGAACCACAGCCAGGACTGAGTGCCCACTGCTTCGAGAGATGTGTCAGCGGGGTGCCAGCTTGGGTCACATCACAGCGCAGCAGGTTACTCTGCTGTCGCGTGGGCTTCAGCTTGGGCTCGGACTCACTGTGCAGCCCGGCTGTCCTCGAGCTCAGAGCGGTCCTCCTGCCTCAGCCTTCCAAGGGCCGGGATTACAACACTGCTTTGACCACCATTAGTTCCTGAAAGGGCACTCCACACTGCAGAGCCAGTTATGGACGTCACTACTGTGTGCACTACTGTGATTTTAAAAAACCCTAACTGTATTCACAGACAAGGCCAGAACACACTGAGCATTGCTGTCATCTTGCTTATGGTGCTTTTCAAACACTATCCTTCTTCAGTGTGACTGTACTTTCTTTGAACATTTTTTGGTGGGAAGAATGGACTCTTTTGAGTAAGCTAAAATTTTCAGACTTTCCATTGCTAAAATCCATGAGCATCAGACAAGCAGAAACTTCCTGAAGGGCTGCTGCAGGGAGCAGTCAGTGGCCAGTCATCGAGTGGACGCCAGGGTGCCGATTCTAGGTAGGGAGCCCAAGCACAGCTCTTCCTCCCAGAGTGACCATATTGCTAAATGAGTTTAGAGTCTGCTCTAAAATAATTCTATTCAAGTAGAGTGACGCCACTCCCTCCCCCCACGCTGCTCCAGCTGGAGTTCAGGGTGTTTGTGCAGAGCTGCGTCTGCTCGGTGCTCACGCTCGCCGCGAAGCCAGGCACACGCGCCCTGCGGGTTCCGGTGCCTTGCACATGTGTGATGCCCCAGGAAAGGTGGTGTGGCTGTCTGCCTTTCCTCCCGGCGCCCTCTCGTGATCCGCGGCCCGGCCTTCTCTTGCCATCTCCCTGGAATGTGTGGCTCCAGCATTGCTGAGGTCTTTTGTTCAGGAACAAATAGCCTCCGACTCTTGGAGGGTCCCTCTCACTTCCTCTAAAATGACCTTTCGGGGACTCATGGTGGTGACAGGCGCTGCAGAAGGCACCGGATGTCGGTAGTCATCAGCATCTTCTTTGCTGGCACATACAGGGTGAAAGTTTTGAGAAAAGATTGTATCTTCTCCTTTTTTCTGCTTTTGTCTGGCAAGATAGAGCATGCGGTATTCTGGGTAGCAGGGCGCTTAGCTCGCGGCTCTGGTTCCAGCCTAGGACACCGAGGGGTTTGTGCGTGTCTTGAAGATGGTGGCTGCTTTTCTTACGGGGCCGCGTGGCTCTCAGTGAGTGCCAGCAAGTGACCTTCAGCTTGTAAGGTTGGGATGCAGGAGCCCAAGAGGCAGAGTCCAGACAGGCCGAGCCTCTGCAGTGCCCACTTGGCACCAGGCAGGGTGGCTCAGGAATTGGGGTGCAGCTGACAAAAAGCAAAGATGTGCAAGGGACCCCCGAAAGGCCGGCTGTGCTTAAGCCGATGGGAGAGTCCCTGTCAGGCCGGAAGGTCTTGGTAGGACAGACAGCAACTGCATCTGGGAAATTTAGTGAGGTGCTTCCTCACAACTGGATTTGACCTCAGCACCCCGACCGCCCCGTTGGCGCTCACTGTGAGACCTCCGGGGTCAGGGAGCTTGTGCCTGTCACCGAGGGGCCTGGGGTGGGCAGGTCTGAGCCCTGCCAGGTGCTCACAGGGGCAGCCGCATCCCCAGAGCCCCAGCCCTCCGCTTCCCCCTCCCTCGGTGCCTTCCTCTTCTCAGACTGCGAAAGCTGCCTGTGGACAGCGTCCTGTCTCAGTCGGACCTGGCCTGGATGGTGCGGGAGACCCAGCTCCTGTGGTGACCTAGGCTGTGGAAGCGCTGGTGTTAGGATGTCCAGAGTTTTTCTGTAGGCTTCTCAGAGTGTTTCTGAGCGTCTGCTTTGGGCAGTGACTACGTTTCTATCCTCCAGAGAGGGCTGGTGAGACTAAGAAGACATGTTTTTAAAAAGAAAATGGAGCATCGCCAATTATTAAGGGAATCAGTGCAAATCAGAACCACAGTGTGAGACACTACTACTCATCCACTAGAATGACTCAGCTTGAAGATGGACGATCACTAGGAAACAAGCACCGGTGAGGACAGGAAGGGGCCGGGGCCTGAACGTTGTTGGTAGGAATGTGAAGTAGTGCAGCTGTTGTGGAAAACAGCATCACCATCGGATCCAACAGTTCCGCCCCTGCAGGAAGCTGGGTGTGGCAGCATGTGGCTGTAATCTCTCTACTTGGGAGGCTGAGGCAGAAGGGTCGCCATGAGTTAGAGGCTAGCCTGGGTGAATATTGAGAACTACATAATGGGACCCTGTCTAAAAAAGAAAGAAAGAAGGAAAGAAAAGCAAAGCAAAGACACTACTATATTTGTGTACTCATGTTTGTAACAATACCGTTTACATAAATAAAAAAAAAGTTGCAGTAACCCATTGTCCAGCGATGGACGGTAGATGAACAGCATGCAGGGGAATGTTAGCCAGCCTCACGGAGGGATGGAGCTCCCATCCCCGCTGCACCCTGAGGGACTTCGCTGGCGTTATGCTAGAAGATGTTCCGCTCCCTGAAGAGACTGGACACACAGCACTGTGGAGTCGTGGATGGACAGAAGCGCTGGCTTCACAGAGACAGGGAGGGGTGGAACGTCTGGCCTGGAGGAGGCGTGGGAGGGTGTTGCTGAGTGGAATCAGGCTGGCACTACGGGGGACTACGGGGGTTTGCAGAGGCCACGGTGCCAGAGAGCTGTATGCTTAGGTAAAATGGTGAATTTTACCTTATATGTATTGTACCACAGTGAAAGAGATCTGTGTAAAAGATAAATTCATTTTTTAAGACACTTAACAATGAACTAGAGACTTTATAACTATCAGCGAAATGCTGTTTATTGAGTCTTAGTTTTATTAGGTACAAAATCTTCTTCGTGCTTTTGACTTTTTTTGAAGGAACATCTCTTAAAACTCCTGTCAGGCCGCCCCGAGCTGACGAGCATGCAGCTTTCCCGGGCGCTCTGCCGTCCCACCCTTGGTCGAGGACTTCCAGCAGCAGGACGATGGTGCATGAATCCTCTCATCAAGTGGCTGCGCCGCCATGGCAGCCCCGAAGTCTGAGCCTCGGCCCGCTCGTCCTGCGGGCTGGATGGTGGCCTTTCTTTCCCTGCCTCTTATGAGGTGGCTCCTGCAGGGTGTGGCCATGTCCTCGGCTGGGCTCCTCTCCCGTCCTTGTGCCCAGCCTGTCCACGTGGCTTTACTCTCAGTCTCCCGTCTGTGGGGGCTCAAGCTCCAAGCGGGGCAGTCATCTTTTGTGCGACATGGGGATGGGCCACATGGCTGCCTCGAAGTTCCCAGGACGTGACTGTGCATGCTCGACTTCTGTCCGTGCAGAAGCCTTGACTTCCCTCTGCAGTTTTGTGAAACCGGCCTTTGTTTAAATCGCATCCTTCAGCGCTGGGAATACAGTGTTTATATACTCATGGTGTCTGCAGTAGCGAGGAGGTCTTAAAGTGTGTTGGATTTTTGAGCCTGAAAACTAGATGTTGACCACTAGGCTCATGACATATTTTCCCCCATTTGTCTTCCACAGTGTGACTTATTTCCTGTGTAATGACTTAGGTGCCCTTGGTTTGTCCTCTGCTGTCTGAGCCATGGCTCAAGCCGTCTTAGCTTTCAGCCATGTAATTTGTAATTGTCCCTTTTGTGAAGCTACCGACTAGGGAGAATATCAGGCTGTTGCCATGCAGGGGAAAAGCCTCTCAGATGTGTATGACAGGTGCACAGGGGACACGGCTCCTTCCTGCCCAGCTCCTGGCCCTGGCTGTGTTGAGTGTAGATTCTCAGTACTAGAAACTGCCCTACTCCTTTGTGACGTGGCTGTAGAAACTCACTTTTCATCTGAAATCTTGCCTTTTTACACTATCTTCCCTGCTGGCCTCAGTTTTCTGCCATCAAGAGCATGAAGTGGGAATGTTGTGATCCTCCTTGGCACCATGGTCCCCTTGGAAATGGTTCCGTGCATTCCTTTTTGAGCCACACAGATCTCAGGCCGCCCCCATAAAGAAAGTGAATCCTGAATGTGCTCTTTTGAGCTTGATTTTTCTCGAGTCCATGTGTGCAGTGCACAGTGGCCCATCCCAGGGGGAGTTGGTGCTGCCTGTAGCAGCTTCGTTCTGGAGGCTGTCATGACCTCTCCAAGCCCGGTCAGGGCTCCATCTGGCCCATCGCAGTTCCTCGAGGTATAGAGCCTCGCGTGGTCATTACTTGCTGAAGGGTCCCTTCAGGGGCAGATGGTCTCCCAGGAAGTGTCCTTTAGTGGGAGTCCTGCTCTGGGCTGGAGATGAGGGGGGTGTTCCGCCTCTGCTCGCCCTCCTGCCCGCTGCACTCCTGTGTCCTGAGCCGGGAGCTGTGTTCTTCTCCCTGGCCAGGAGGACAGCAGACACGCAGGTAACAGCCGGGAGAGGGGGGCACAGGCCGAGCTTCCTCCCCGTGGGGCTGGAGCTGTAGTTTCCCGCTCTCAGCTCCCAGGGGTGATGCTGCAGTGCAGGGCCCACCGCGTGGTTCTTCTGCCAGGATACCCACCATGTCACTGTGAGAGCCAGCATGGTGGCAAATGGGTGTTTTCTCTGGGTCCTTTTTTGTTTGGTTTGTGACACTGGGGATTGAACCTGGGGCCTTCATGTTGCACTACAACCTCAGGCCTTTTTATGACTAAATTACCCACGCTGGGCTGGAACCTGTGACCCTCTTGTCTGCCAGAGTACTGGGGTCACAGGCGTCTTTTACATGCAAAGCTCTTTGTATCTCTTTAGTGATGATCTAGGGAAGTACGGGACTTACTGTCTGTGAGATGCTTTGTTTTCACTGAGGCAAGGCTCCTCAGCAAGAAGCTTGCTCTGCTGACCAGGGACCTGGCTGTCACGTGCTGGCACTTTGGCTGCTTGGCCCCCTTTTCCCTAAGGGGTGTCTGTGGTACCCCGCGGTGAACCCTGAGGGCCGAGCCCGGCTGCAGGACCAGGTGTTTCCTCTGTCTCCGCCCAGTTTTCTGTCTGCTTCTTTCCTCCCCTCTCGGAGCAACGTGTTTTCTACCCTTTCAGACGTGGCCGCAAAGCGCGGCTGCACCTCAGGCACGTAGCGCTGCCCCTCCACCCCTGCTCACCGGGCCGGGCCAGGCACCCCTAGAGTCGGGCAGGGCGTGACGAGTGGGCACCCAGCCAGGACGGATTGCAACCCAGCGTGTCTGCATGGCAACATCTATTACAGTGAGTCCTCCTTACACGCCCCATGACTTCTAAGGCACTCACTCTGTTTTCCTTCCTTCCTTCCTCTTTCTTTCTCTTTCTTTCTTTCTTTCTTTCTTTCTTTCTTTCTTTCTTTCTTTCTTTCTTATCTTTCTGTCTATCTTTCTTTCTTTCTTTTTGAGATAAGGTTCACTGTATAATCCAGGCTGGCCTTGAACTCATAATGTAGCTCAGGCTGGCTTCTAACTCAAGGTGATCCTCCTGCCTCAGCCTCCTGAAATCTGGCATTACAGGAACGTACCACCATGCTCAGTGGCATTTTCTGAAGCAGCTCTGGAGATCTTCTTTCCTGTGAGTCTTTACAAAGCATGATCAAAAATACAGTGATTGCTGCTGCCAAGTTCCACTCAATGGAAAGGCAGCTCATAAAAACTTGATGCTGTGTCCTTATCCACCTTATTCACTGGATCTGGCACCATGGGGCTCCTGGCTTTTCTGAAAATAAAAATGACCACGAAAGGGAAAATCTTGCCTTGAGTAGGCATCCAGGCAAACTGGCAGTGTAACCAAACACATGAGAGAAGACTCCGGAGCTGCTGCAGGAAGTGACAGTAATTGTGGAGTGTGTGTGCTTAAAGCTGGGGGGGGGCAGGGTTTGAGGGGATTCATGGTGATGCATTTTATTGGGTTTTTTTTGAGACAGGGTCTTGCTTTGTAGCTCAGGGTGGACCTGAACTCACTATGTAGCCCACCCCAGTCTCGAACTCACAGCAATCCTCCTGTCTCTGCTTCCCGAGTGCTGGGATTACAGTGTGAGCCACCACACCTGGCACTGTGGTATGTGGTGATGCTGGGATTATAGGTGTGAGCCACCATGCCCAGCACTGTTTTGTGGTTAGTGGACATTGAACTCATCACCTTGCACTTGCCAGGCAGATGCTGGAGCCACTGAGCTAAATCCCTGGCCCTATTGTGTTTTATTTAAACATACCCTATTCTTTGATCACACCTAGTACAAGGAATTGGAGTGTCCTTTTTAAATGCAGGCATTTTGGGGAAGGTTATTGGGAATGGAACCAGGGCCTAGTGCTTACCCTGTGGGTGCTGGGCTTCTGAGCTGCTGAGCTGCGTCTGTGGTCCCCTTGCAGTGTTTGAAGGGACACACTTTGATATTCAAATGCACGTGTGATTTATCTTCGTGTGATTTATATACAGGGACTACGATGGAACCTTTGCAAGGGTTTCTCAGCTGACCATGAGGAGAAGTGACTTGCTGTGTGTTTGGGGTGAGCTCCTCCTTGGTAGGAGGTACGGGAGGCACTGAGATTTCCAGCCAGTCACAGGCTGCTGCTGGGACTCAAACACGAAGCCTCAGGGGGGCGCAGTGGACACTCTTGCCACTCTCGGCTCCAGGATCCAGAGTTTGGAACTCACACTGGTGGCGGCACACCTGCCTGGGAAGACCTGGGGAAGTGGGCAAAGAATGGATCCAGGGGGGGTGCTCTGGGTGAATAATCTGGTTTCCAACAGTGTGGTCTCCACATGTGTGCAGTGAATCATGCACATGCACTGAACAATGCAGAGATCAGCATTTCTGAAGACACTGTTCTGCCTCCTGTTCTGTCAACGTGTGTGGACTGTGCGGCTGCCACCCGTGAGGGGATGCATGACGTCAACCTTCTGATACGGTAGTAAGCTCCTCACGGTGTTATGGCGTCTTGGAGTAAGGTTCTAATGCCTGATGGTGAGAGAAGTCAGGCGCAGCTGGAGGAGATACAGGCGCGGCTCTCTGCTTCCTTATGAACCCTTTTACTTTTCCTCGAAGCATAAAGAGACCTTTTCCAAAAGATTCAAGGAAAGTTTGAAAATGAGTAAATTTACTTGTGGACGTCCCACATACCACTCTCATACAGGAGCCTATGGTCACGTTGAGTATTATTTTTCTAAACAAAAAATCGCAAGAACAACACAGTCTGTATGATTCTGAGTACTTGCGCCCGGAGCACCAGTTAGGTTGGGGTTTGGCTGCTGCGCTGGGGGCCAAGACCCATCGCGCCAGTGTGCAGGGTGCTTGTGAACACTCGGCTCCATAAAAAGTCTGAGGTGTTTGTCTCTGGCCTCTGCTGCTCCTGTGGCCAGAGAGTAAGGAAAGTGCTAAGTGTGTTTCGAGAGCTCTTTTCATAGTAGATACAGGTCTGCTGTGTTGTTGCATTTAAAAATTGATATGAGCGCTTGCCTTATGGTTCTTGTTAAAATGTGATTAAAATGAGAACTTAGCAGCAGAGTTATTAAAAAAACTCAGGACCATTTTAAAAGGAAGGATCAGTAGGTTGTGACTCCGAGAATATTTATTTGCTAGATGTGGGGCAGGAGGCAGAACTTTGTATTTTTAAAGGATTCTTGTAGGGATTCTGATTTGGAAATAAATAGTTAGGCAACAGAATACGGGGTGTCCAGGGTGGGCTGCAGGGTGTTTTACACCTTGTCTTCATTTGCTAAAAGATTGTTACTCTACAGTATGAGTTTTAAGGAGTTTTTCTTCTATTTAAGCAAATAAAATAGGAAAGTATTGTTTTTTTCCCTGCCAGCTTTGCATATACTTAGTAATTTAAGGATAAAAAGACAAGTCAGATCCCCTAATGATCATTATCCCAGGGTGAAAGAATAATTCTTCATTGGTGTAGCACAGTCAGGCATGACAGCATGGCTGCTGTATGAACACAAGTCTTTCTTGTAGAGCTTTTGAGTCCAGTGATCCTAATCTGTCTTTTGTGGAAAGAATTCTGCAGCGGGAACATTCTGGTGCATATTTCTGTTCCCAAGATTGACATTTATCTCACTTGTTGAAATTTAGGGTTGGGGAAACCGGCTGGAATTTGGGTCCACCCCAGGGAGAGTCCAGCTGAACCAGTTGTTCAGTCGGCAGCAGGAGTGTGAGGCTGGCTTTGTTTTGATATCTGTGAGTCACTGTGGCTCAGAGATCCAGAAGGATGCATGGCAGAGGATAGGAGCATGTTCCGTGGGAGGAAAAGACACCTCAGGAAAGATGCTGCCCGGAAATCGCAGGAGTTAAAGTTGACAGAGAAGCCAGGTTAGGGCCGTTACATTAACACAGATACAAACAAGGCCGGTGACCTGGAGGGTGGGAGCACCCTCGCATTGCTGGCAGTGGGTTAATTAGCTCTGGCCTTTTAGAAGGAAGCACATTGGCTTATGGATGTGCCGAGTCATGCAATTGCTCGGACCCTTCGACCTACCAATCCCACGCCTTGGAATTTATTCAAAAGAAGAAGAAACTGTTAGAATAAAGATATTCATTATATTTGTTTTTTTGTTTTTCATTACCGGGAACTGGACCTATGGCCTTTGTGCTGAGCCACCCACCAGCTCTTTTTTATCTCAATTTTTTTTGTTTTGAACAGGGTCCAAGTCACTAGGCTGCCCAGGCGGATCTCAACTTTTGATCTTTCTGTCTCAGCCTCTCAGAGTGCTGGGATTAATGTAGTTTTTATTTTTGATGGTGAAAAATTTGAAAGAATTTAGATGGTCAGTGGTCGATAAATATGGCCCATTTTTTTTTAATTCAAGGTGATATTTAAGCGTACTGTGGAAACAAAGGTAAAGGCACGGAAGAAAGCACAGCAAAATGTGTGTGTATGCAACGCACTAAAATATAGGGCTAGGGTAGAGCATGGCGCAGCACGCTCAGGCCCTGAGTTCAGTCCCAGAGTTTTTATCACATGCATGTGCACATGTGTGTGTGCATGTGTGCGTGCGTGTGCCCGTGTGTGCGTGTGTGTGTGTGTGCACTCTCCACCAAGAAGGAACTGTCTATTGTAGTTTTAGAAATATGGTTGGATTTAAAAAACATTTCAGCCACAAGTGAAAGATATTTTAGAAGGATTATGGTAAAGTTTGTCATACCTGTCATAATTCCCCCTTCTTAGCGTAATGCCGTGATGATAGCTGAAATGGTTTTATCTGAAATAGGAAGGATTTGCAGTTCCTCTTTTTACCAGCTTACTACCCTCAGTATCTTTTCTTTCTTACTTAAACATTTACTTTTAGTACGTATTTGCAACACATAGCAATGACTTTTGTTGTGGGTGTTTGCTCCATGTATGTAACACATCTTAATTCATTTTTATGTCCCTTCCCCGCTCCATCTCTGGGTTCATTCCCATTCAAGGCAGACCCGTCTTCCTGCTTCCTACCATCTATCACTTATTTTGCTCTTTGCTTCTATGTATACTTTGGGTTTCCCACATGAGAGAAACCATGTGGTACTGAAGCATGCGGGTCTGGTTTATTTGACTTAATGTGGTCTCTAGGTGCATCCTTTTTCCACAGATGAAAGGAGTTTATTCTTCTTAGTGACAGAGTAGTATTCCACTGTATGTAATAATCACGTACTCTTCACCCGTTCGCCTGTTGGTGGACAGACAGGTGCTGGTGAGATTTAGCTGTCGTGAGTTGAGCTGCTGTGAACGTGGGTGTGCGCAGATCACATAATATGATGCCTTAAACTCTTTTGGGAAGAAGCCTAGAAGGAGGACAGCTGGGCCAAGTGGGATTTCTAGTTTTACTTTTTTTTTAAGACCTGGTCTCGCTTTATAGCTCAGACTGACCTCGAACTCATTGTGTAGCCCAAGCCAGCCTCAAACTCACAGGGATCCTACTGCCTCTCCTCCTGAGTGCTGGTATTACGGGTGTGACCTTCCACTCCTGGCGTTGTGGTGTGTGGTATGGGGATTGAACTCTGGATGTTGCACTTGCCAGGCAGTTGCTGGAACCATTAAGCCAAATCCCTGGCCCTCTAGTTCTAGTTTTTTGAGGATTCTCTACACTAATTTCCATAGTGGTTGTGCTAGTTTACATTCCCACCGCAGTGTAGAAGGTCACGCCCCCCCCCCAGCAGCTCAGCAGCATGTGTTGTCTGATTTTTTGATGGCAGCCATTTTTTTGGAGTGAGAGAGAATCTCAATGTTGTTTTAATTTGCATTGCTGTGATGTTAGACGCATTGACTCAGCCCAGACCTGAATCTCACCTGGTACTAAACGAGAATTGAAATGGATCAAACACCTACCGGTAAAGCACAGAACCCGCTGGAGGAGAGTAAGCAAAGCGCTTGCTGTCATAGGTGCGGCAAGGACTTTCTGAACGGAATCACAGTGGACAAGAAGGACCCTCCAGACCATTGCGAGTCGCTCCTGCTGTCCCTTCTCTGGTGCTCCTGTCCCAGGTCCGCTGGCTCCAAGGTCCAGGCACCTGGAATCATGTCCTTGTCCCTTGCCCAAGACCTTGGCCTTGGAGAAGCTCTGCGTCCCTCTGCACCTCTGTTTTCTCCTTGGGAAGTGGAGCAGTGACGGCCTCTAGCTGGTGAGAATGCAGACGTGAGCATGGACTGGACCTAAGAAGACGCTGGACCGCTGAGTGCTCAGCTCTGCCATGTCTAGGGGGCTCTTGCTCACTTCTCTGCTCTCTTCCTGGTATCTGAACCTCGCTTCTGTGCAGCACCTGGCTGCCAGGCGCATGACCCAAGGCAAGGTGGGGAGATGGGGACCGAGGTTCTCAGCCAGTCTTACAGCCCTCTTCCATTAACATGGGCCAGCTTGGTTGGGAGCAGGCATCTGCTCTGGTCCGGGGTATGCAGCAGGTCCCCAGAGGCCTTGCCTGCTGGCTCCTGCTCTGGATGTTGTCAGGTACCATGTGGTGTCCCTGCAGCTGCCTTGCAGTCCCAAGGGAAATGCACCTCAGGGGCAGAGTAGAAGGTGGCCAGAGCCAGGGGAGGCAGAGGCTCCTGTCCTAAGCGCCAGCGGCACCACCAGCTCTGTGCGGGGCCTCAGAGAGCCAAGCAGAGGTCACACTGCCCACGCAGAAGTCACTGCCATGCCAACGCTGGCTGTGAGTGTGATAGCCACCCTCTCCCAACTGCCAGATCATTTTAAACAAGGATAGATTTTCCTGCAATAAACAACATTCTCTTATTAGAATACATTTGTCAACTTAGATGCAAGGTTCTCACTGTGGGCATAATCCTTTCAAATTCTGACCTCAGTCCACGCTGGGCATGGTGGCACGCACTTGCAATTCCAGCATTCTAGGAGGCTGAGGCAGGAGGATAGTACATTTGAGCCTGGCCTGGGCAATTTGACAAGACCTTATCTTGAAATAAAAAATAAAAAATTCTGGGATGTAGCTTAGGGTGAAGGCCCTGTATTCAATCCCTGGTACTAAAAAATAATAATAATAAAAAACCCCCCAGAAAACCCAAAACCTTAATGATTAACTGCCTCATATAGTTTAAACTTAAACTTCTTTGAAAACTACTTTGACAGTAAAAGTGAAATAAGTGAAATGTAGAAGACTTGTATACATTGTTTGCCAACATGAAAGACAGTCTCACAATGACACGGAAGTGTTGTGAGCTGCTTCAGGAGATGAAGTAGGCTGGTGAGTGTCCCTGATGGGGCCACAGCTGTGGCAGGGCCGGTCTGTGATGTCTGGGATCGCCGGCTCTCTGTCAGCCTCAGTGTCTGAGCGGGCAGTGTCTTAGCTACTTTTCTCGTTGCTGAGACACAATAGCTGACATCCACAAGTTCAGGGAGGGAAGGTTTATTCAGCTCACAGTGTAGGGTTTCAGTCCATCTGGCTGGCTCCGGGCCACGTGGCATGGCAGAGGGGCTGGCAGAGGACAGACAGTGCACAGTGGCCAGAGGTAGCCAAGCAAGCCGACAAGGGACAAGACAAGCTTCCATGAGCTCCTGATGTCGTCTCTGGGCTGCAGGGCTGGGCAGTGCCAGACCAATCAGGGACTGATCTTGTGATCAGCTGCCTCCATCCCAGCATCACCCACTCTGGATCCAGCCCCCTCTGGAAAGAACCCCCCGTGACCACGTGAGGCTTTGCGGGATGTCTAGATGAACCATAGCAGATGTGTTTGCTGAAATCACATGTCTGAGACAAACAGGAAGCTGTATTTTCTTCAGTCTGTCATGGAAGCTTGTGTTTCCAGCGTGGGCTTTGGATGAAAACATGGCGGCCACCTTGTTCTCCTGCACGGGGCCAAACTCCGAGGGTCACCCTCCTTCCTGATGATAGCTGCCCTTATTTCCAGGTTCAGGGACTTGATGCGGATGCCTTTTTAGGTGTTTTTTTTTTCTCCTGGGAATTTTATAACCAAACTGAGCTGCTGGTCACCCTTATATATTACAGGACTTTTCAAGAATAATAAACTCTCCACGCACAGCTAATGATGTGGTTCTCCCCAAGCAAAGCTAGCACTCAGCTCCAGCACTTGCAGGCTCCCCCCGAAGTACTGATGCTTCATCCTCCTCACAGAGATGCGACACACCACCCTGCACCGAGCCCCTACCCTGTGCCTCCCTCACCCGGCACGGGCTTGGTGCCGCAGTTGTGCTCCATGGCAGAGGGTCCCTAGGTCAGAGTTCTCCAAAGAAGCAGGACCAATGGGCTTTACAGCTGTATCTCTGTGTCTCCATGTACGTGCCTGTCAGTCCTTCCATCCCTCCTCCCTCCCTCCCTTCTTTTACCCACCCATCTGTCCATCCATCTGTCCAGGGATTTATTATAGTGGGTCAGTGTCATGGCTCTGGAGGCTGGAAGTGCCAATTCTGTGGTGTAGGCCACCGCTCAGGCAGAGCCATCCTGCAGGAGGGAAGGGGCGGGCTTCGTGTTGCACTTGTGGTCAGGAGGCCCCCTGAGGCAGGGCGGCCTGCTTCACCCAAGTCCGCCCCCTGAAATGCAGTGGAGCCCCGCCCTCCAAGCGGCGCTGCGCCCTTGGGTTTGTGCATGGGGTGAGTGTCTTAGGCTCTTCCCAGTGACTTCTGGGCCTTCCCGGTTCCTCTGACCCTTGTCACCCAGCCCAGGCTGGACATGGTGTGGGTGGGACTGAGCCTCTCTCCACCCTTGGGAGTCTCTGTGTGAGGAGGCTGCTAAGATGTCCTCTCTTCTTGGCTGGCTGGGGGCTTGACCGGAGGAGCATTCCTGCCTCAGCCCTGAGCCGTAGCCTTGGCTGTGAGCGTCATCTCCATTCCCCAGTGGCCTCATCGGCCATGTGGGATGATTTGGGGTTCTGTGGGACAAAGCGTGACGTGCGGATGCTTGCGTCTTGCAAGGACGCCTCATGGTCCTCGACTCCACTGGCTGTCTCCACACAACCTGACTCAGTGAAGAGTCAGCTCTGCTCCGGGCTCCCCGACTTCCCCCAGCACAGTTCCCAGAAATAGAGTTTCTGAATCTTCCTTCAAGGAGTGTGGGGTGTACTGTGAAGAACCGGATTCCTGTGCAGAGCCACTTGCCAGCAGTGCGTGGCCGGCTCGGCGCTCCCTCCTGGCAGCGGGAGCAGTGATGCGCCCTCACGCTCGTGTGCGCCTTCTTGGTTGCCTGGTGTCATGTCTGTAGATTAGACTTCCTGGGCAGGAGCTGAAACTATTTTCCTCCGTGGCATTGAAAATAAGCACTAGGCTTGAATGGAGCGAGACGGGCTGCTTGTTCGTGTAATCTACTCCCTTTCACCGCATTGTGAAGCCGGACATTTCGCCAGGTAGCAAGGGAGGGACAAAGGGGAAGAGATGGGGACGTGGCTGCTGGCCAGAAGAGTTGTGTTTCATTCTGCTAAAGTTGGCTCTGTGGGCCCTGCGCACTGGGCTTCGACTTGGAGCCTCATGTTCCTGAGTGAGCTCTAAAGCAGCTGTGCCCCACTTTCCTTATCTGTAAAGGGGGATCCTTGGTGCCATGAGGCCCTGGACTGGGGCCCCTTGGGAAGGGCGGTGGGTGGGTGACTGGGGACCCGAGGGCAGAGCCCTGGTACTCAGCCGGCCCTCGTGGTTCACCTCATCTCTTCCTACTATTTGTTCGGCAAAGTTGCCCCTCGAGGGGGCTTGTGTGACTGTGTCGTGCCCTGTCCTCAGGGTCACATGTGGCTTTGGGGGGAAGAGAGGAGTATCACCTGTGGAGAGGAATCCAAGCCTGCCGTGCCCTTCCTGCCCACCTCCCTGTCTCCTGTGCCCGCATCAGCCTGGGAGAGCTCTTTAGGACCTGTTTTATTTCTCTTGCCTTCTTAGCTTTTAGAATCTTTTGGGAAGAATTCGGCACAGTTTAGATTTGCTCAGCCTCAGTCTGCACCCTCCATGTAAAGCGTTTCACTGTCCACAGAGTCCCTGTCAGTACTGACACGAGAGGACACACGCGTGTCTGCAGATGGTACAGATGTGATCGTTCTACAGGCTAGGGAGGACATTTTATCACCCCTTAGGAGAGACCCTGCCCCGGGGCTTGGTCAGCAGAAGGCACAGCGAGAGGCCCAATGCCTCGTGGGCCACGCAGGGCGTCATTGGGTTTGTCAGGTGG
Source organism: Petromus typicus (assembly GCA_004026965.1). NCBI lineage: Eukaryota > Metazoa > Chordata > Mammalia > Rodentia > Petromuridae > Petromus > Petromus typicus. Next base: position 37,743 of record PVIR01010288.1, read on the forward strand.
AGGTGAGCTTTCCTCACTCTGCCTTCCCTGCCTCCTGCTGTAGTCGTAACTGGCCTGTCACCTGCCTGCTGACAGTAAGCCGGAAGGGCACTAGCAGGTGGCATCGAAGCGTTACGAGTGGGCGACCCTTCTGGAGACAGGGAACGCCATGTCGCCTGCTGGTGGTCTGGGCAGCTGATCCAGAGGGCAGTGGCTTCTCCTGGTTTTGAAGTCAGGAAGGGGGGAGAGAGCCTGTCGCCCGAGCCACGTGTGCCACGATGCAGATTGTGGACTCGGTGTCACCACTGCCCCTCAGATGTTTCTGAGAGCCTCCACCACACATTTAAAAATGACCCCTTTTCATGTTGCCGCTGACACAGGCGCCCGAAACTCAAGTCTAGCACCTTCCGCCACTTATAGGTGTTGACGCGTTGATGTGTGCTTCTGAGGTGTGGCCCTCTCAGGAGGGGAGCCAGCTCTGTTGGTATTTCTGCTTTGGAATATGGCAAAGACTGCTAACCTTTATTCGTGTTGTCTTGTAGTTCAGTTTATAGTAAGAAATAATTTTATATTTATTTGTAACACTATGTGACCTCTTCTTTTTTTTTTTTTTAAGACAGTCTCACTTTGTAGTTCCTGCTGGCCCTGAGCTCACTATATAGCCCAGGCCAGCCTCACACTCACAGTGATCCTCCTGCCTCTGCCTCCTAAGGGCTGGGATTACAGGCATGAGTCTCCACACCCAGCATTGTTGTATGTGGTTACTGGGGATCAAACTCAGGACCTTGTACTTGCCAGGCAGACGCCAAAACCACTGAACCAAATCCCTGGCCCACTACCTGATCTCTTAAGTCCTTACCCTGGGCATGTCAGCCAGCGTGTGTGTACCGTAGTTCAGACCCAGGTGTGCTGACAGGTGGGTCCGAGGAGGTGATCGGCTGTGTGGCCTGGATCAGAGCTGGTGTCCTTAGAGGAGAGGACCAAGGGGCTGGTTTCCTCCTCTGCCCTGTGAGGACCTCGGCTGGTGCCAGACCTGGGGCTGCCTGCTGCTTGACTTCTGGCTGCCAGAACTCTGGCTCTACATCATCCTTCTGAGGCATGTGTTGTGGTGGCCCAGACAGACCAGCCCAGGCCTCTGCAAGTCCTCGCCTTTTGTTTACGATTCACATTAGTTTTGGGGAAGAGCTCGAGCTGTTACTGTTGACTCAACGTGGAATTCGCCATCCACTCCATGTTTCTTGTGTTTATTATTATTTTGGTATTAGAGCTTTATTTCTGTGGATTTGGATGTCTTATGTCGTAGGTTCTCTGGGAGCTTCCTGCTGTTACCTAGAATAGTGACTTGTACAGACAAATGAGCGGCCAGACGGCTACACGTGTCGGGTGAGCACGTGCACAGGGAACACGGAGGTGGGCTTGGTTCGGGTTTGGTTGGTTGTGTTTGTGGGACAAACAAAGAGCTTTCTAGTCGGGTCAAGGGTCCAGTTAGGACTTGGAGCCTGGGGACACTGACGGCGACCTCGACCCTCTGGACCCTCAGTTCCAGTGGAGCCATCAGTGCAGCAGGGTCCTGCAACTGCCCAAAGCAGATGAGCGTGTGGGTTATTTGCCCTGTCAGATGCCAGCCTTCTTGACTCAGGCGTGAGGCAGCGATCCTTGTCCCTGTCTGTGGTCCTCATGACTTGTTTTGGGTGGCCAGTGACAGACGGGCCAGGCCCGAGCTTTCAGATGGACTGTCCAATTGTCCACTCTCAGCCTTCCCCCTGGCTGCCAGGCAGGGCCCACACCAGCACTGCCTAGCAGGGAGTTGTTGTGGAGGAGACCTGTGCTGCGGGATGCACTGGAGGGCTGGCGTGGCCGTCTTGTCTCGCCCTGGTGGGTGGCATTGTGGCAGAGGTGCCTGAGAAGGAAGGTGGTTGTAGACTTGCTGGAGAAACTCGGATGCCTGTGATACTGGGAGCCTGTACCAGCTCTTCTGGGAAGATTTTTCCTCCTGCTGCAATTACAGTTTGATTTTTCTTTTTTAGATTGTTCAAGTTACTAGGCCCATCAAAGTGAAATTAAGACAAAGCAAGACCATTACATGATAAAATATTTGCTACCTAGATCTGTTATAACTTTAGTTTTTCTAACTGAAGTATTTTTTATCATTTCAAAAATAGGACTGATTACCACTAATATAACATGTCCTGGGGAGTGACCTATGTTCATAGAATTCTCCAGGAAAAATCAGTACATTTCCTGGCACATAATGAGTATTTGATAAGATGATGAAAGAGTAAATAGTAGAGTTTAAATCAAGGTTTACTGACAAAGTTTTATTTACAGTGCAAGCTATCAAGGTTTTATATACACAGTACTAAAAAAGATAAACCAAGAAGTTATATCTAAAAATATTTTAAATGATTAGAGAAGAAAAATAAACAATATAAGTACATATTTTTAAGATGACTGCTGTTCAAAAATTTTTATTATGTTGCCAGCTTTCAGTTTATTTATCAGCAGTGAGGAAAAAATGCTTTCAAGAATGTCTCTCTCTGGGACCGAGATTTAGCTCAGTGGTTCTGGCGCTTGGCTTGTAAGCCCAAGGGCCCAGGTTCGATCCCCAGTAACCACATACAACAGTTCCGGACGTGGCCGCGCTCGCCCCTAATCCTAGCACTTGGGAGGCAGAGGCAGGGGGATTGCTGTGAGTTCAAGGCTGAGCTCAAGGCCAGCCTGAACTACAAAGTGAGACCCTGTCTCAAAAAACTCGTTTGAGCCACTGTGGTCCTCTGCTGTAAATCATGCGGATGAGTTCTTCACGTTGATTACTTACATTTATGTCAGAACCTGGTACAGTGGAGGGGGACAGTAGGTCTTAAAGGACCACAGGTACCTCCACTTCTTAAAAGAAAAAAAAAGAACCTCACCTTCAGGTATTTCTGGTTTCTCAACATGTTAAGATAAAATGGATTCAAGCATGATTGTTTCTCTATCGTATATAACTTTTCTCGTGTTATAAAAGCAATTCAGATTCACTGGAGAGAATGTGGAGACGGAGACTGTTACGAGCACTGTCCACACCAGTCTCAGACACGGCTGCCGTTGAATTTCGGTGTGTTTCTTTTAGCCCGGCCTTCGTTGTGTGTTTCACACAGAGCCGTTGCTGTGCTGGGGATGTGTGCAGGTGATTAAGTCTGTATCAGGCACTCGTGGAGTCCGCAGGGTGTGCTGGCGATGACAAAGGCTCTGAGGAGGTCTGGAGGGACCGCCTCATTGTTCAATCCAGGTCCTGTCGCCTCCTGGGCTTCTAAGCCGTGTGTGGTGCTTGTTAGCGCCCTCGTGCTCTGGTGATTTCTGACAAACTTAATTCTGCTTTCCATTTCTTCTTTTAAGATGTCTGCTTTTCTAGGTGCCTACTCTGGTTGTAGGAAATCCCCTTCTGTTCCCAGGCCCGGCCTCTGGGCAGGCCTTAGAAAGGGCATCGGGGAGAGCTTGCCCTTGAAGGAAGAGGACACTTGATGTGGGATTTTGCGGAGCGCCAGCCTCAAAGCCCGTGACTTTGTGGCCATAAAATGTGGCAGAGTGTCTCCCGGGGGTGTGTGTGTGTCTACATTTGGACAAGAGCAGGCGGCCTCCGGGGACCGTGGGCCACGAGAGCAGACAGTCATTGTCAGGAGCTGAGTGGTAGGGTTTGTTCTGACTCTGACCACGTCCTGGGACAGCTTCCCCACGATGCAGTGGGCCACAGTGCTGAAGCGGAGACCTGACTTCCAGGCCACGGAAGGCTTGAGGTCCTAGCCAGGCAGGGGCATGTCCCCCAAGGCCTGGCCGCAAAGGGGGCTTCCTGTGGGTGGCTGTGGTCAGCTGCCCTCTGCAGCAGTCTTCCTGTGAGCTGCAGGGGTCCCTTTTTGCTTCTACCCAGTTCTTCCTCTGAGCTTGTGCGGCGCTGGAAAGTTAGTGCTAGAAGCCTACACAACTCTCTCTCTTTTACTTTTGAGGCGGTAGGGCTCAGACTTAACCTGGCTCTTGAAATATTTCTATTTTTTTCTATGCAAGTTTCTTTAGTAGGAGCCACAGGCTGTCTTGAGTGACTTGCAGAGGGTGAAGAGCCTGTCCGGCTGAGCTCCCGCCCCAGCCTGGGGCTGGCCACATCCCTTGTTCACCGCTGGGCCCATTTTCGTCTCTCTTTCAAGGTCTGAAATTTGTCGCGACAGTGAAACTCCCAAGGACCAGCAACAAAAGCATCAGGACCGGCAGGTGCACAGTGTCCAGCGTTAAGTGTGCCTTCCGGAAGGTGTAAGTGTTGCAAAATGTTTATCAAGACAGAAAATAAAAGTAAAACCAAAGCCATTTGCAGAAGTCATTGAATGAGGACTGTTGGTGGCTTGGCCCTCAGATGATCAGGGGTAGAAATGACAAACATCCTCCAGTACCCCGGCTTCTTCCTTTAGAAGGAATGCAGTTTGCCTACATGAAAAACCACTTTTCATAGCTTCCCCTACCGTGAATATGGTTAAAATCTGTGCTCTGGCTGAAGGATTTATGAAAGAGATTTTCAAAGAAAGGGGGACTTTCTTTTCTTTATCAACCCTTTTTTCTTCCTGGTGTCAGGACTTGGATGAGACAGCTGGACTTGAGCAGCCATCGTGGGTCATTAGTATAAGTGGATGCTGAGGAAACAGGAGCAAAAGACAAATGGAACTTATTTATATGTGTGAAGGTGATCCTGACAAAGAATCAGTTTAGGGGCCGAGAATTTATCTCAGTGGTTCGGGTATCTGTGTTGCAAGTGCAAGGTCTGGAGCTCAGTCCCCAGTAACCACATACAACAATGCCGGGCGTGGTGACTCACGCCCACCAGCAATCAGTATCACGGACCACAGTGCCGGATGTGGTGGCTCACACCTGTAATCTCAGCACTTGGGAGGCAGAAGCAGGAGGATTGCTGTGAGTTCAAGGATGAGCTAGGGCCAGCCTGATCTATAAAAGAGACCCTGTCTCAAACTTAAAAAAAAAAAAAAGTTAGTTTAGCTCTAGGAATAGCAAACTTACCTGTCATTTTTTTTTTTTCTAGGTTTTTTGAGACAGGGTCTTGCTTTGTAGTTCAGGCTGGCCCTGAGCTCAGCCTCAAACTCACATCACAGCAATCCTCCTGCCTCTGCCTCCTGAGTGCTGGGATTACAGGCGTGAGCCACCACGCCCGGCACTGTGGTATGTGGTACTGATTGCTGCTGGGGTGAGTCTCCATGCCCAGTATTGTATGTGGTTACTGGGGATGGAACCCGGGCCCTTGCGCTTGCAAGACAGGCACCGGAACCACTGAGCTAAATCCCTGGCCCTTACCTGTGTCTTAAATAAGATACACTTACCTCTTTCTTACAGTCAGGAGGTCTATAGGAACAGTTCACTGTGAACAGAGGTGTTCAGTAAAATGTTAAGATGAACAGATCATTCATTTCAGAGGTATGAGCAGTTTGCAGCGAGTGAGCTGGTGGCTGGGAGGTGCAGTTGCCCTGCCGAGCCTCTCCCTCCTGCCTCTCCTGCCGCACTGCAGGAGACTGGCTGTGTTCGCTTTCCCTGGGAGGGGGGACATCAAGAAGCTTTCAGGTGGAATTTGGAGACAGGTAGCTGGCTGGAGCCCATACACAATTCAGCTTTAAAAGCCTGTGGAGGCCGGGGTTTAGCTCAAGTGCTGCCGCGTGGGAGCACAAGGGCCTGAGCCCGATCCCTGGTCCAAGGTGCCTCGGAACGACCAGCCGCCTCAGGGTGAAGAGGATCTGAGTGTCTGCTCAGCAGAAACCTGTGTCTTTCCAAAACTGAGGAGGAAGAGGTGGCTCAACACACAGCTGAAGGAAAAATAAAGCAGGCTGCAAAGAAGCTGTTTGGGGCAGTACCAGGGACTGGACCTCCACATCACGCGGAGCTAACCTAGCCCTTCTTATTTGGAGGGAAGGTCTGCTAAGTCACTGGACTCACAGCCCTCCTGCCTCAGCCTTCCCACGTGCTGAGATTACAGGTGTGTGCACTGTACTGGCTACAGAAGCAGCAGACTCTCACCACTGTGTGGGTATGATGCTGACCTCGGCTGGTGACCAGGGCCGCACACCTCTGCCTATTTTCCATGGCCTTTCTGTGGCCACAGCGGTGGCCCCTCCTTTCCAGCTGCCCGTCCCCTCCGGTGACCACCTTAGGCCCTGGCCCTGTCAGCCATCAAGTCCTGTCCTGGGCCTTTGGGTCCCGGGTGCAGGGCCAGTGGCTGCCTCTCCGATCAGCGAGTCCACCCCCAGCCTTTGCTCTCTGCAGTAATCACAGGTCCTGAGAACCCTGTGTGTCTTCACCACAGTGACAGTGGCACGACTGTGGCTGTAGCAGGGACACTGCGGCACTGCGACACTTGGTCCTCTCCGCTCACCCTCCTCTCCAGAGACTCCTTGGGGCTTTGCTTCCAGGCTAAGCAGAGGATGACCCCTCAATGTGGGATTCACGGTAGCTTTATTCCCAGCGTGACTGAAGTGCTAACATTCCTGCGGCGGAGGAAGCAGGGGACCGTCCATCCTTCCTGAGCTTGGGCAAGGCGGCGGCTTGGTGCTGGGGAGAAGCAGTCACGGAAGGAGCAACCTTTTACCCTGAAGTGAGAAACCTAAACACAGATGTGCGCTTGAGGGAAGCTCGGTGGTGCGTTTCATGCTGATCCCACCCTTGGGCTCTTCACGCTGAGCTTTCTTGCCCGACTTTTTAGTCATTTCTTTTACCTTTCCTTTCCTTTTCTCCTTTCTTCTGTCTTCCTTCCCTCCCTCCCTTCTTCTTTCCCTTTTCTTCCTCCTAGTACTGATGGCTGAGCCTGTCTCATCCTGAGCTACGTCCCCAGCTCTTTCTACTTTTGTTTTCAGAACCAGTCTCCATAAGTTGCCCAGGCTGCCCTCAGATTCGCCTTCCCCTCCCTCAGCCTCCCATATAGCTGGAATTAGAACCACTGCCCCGACTCCTTTTTAGCTTATTTGAATTAATTTTTAGTTCTAGCTGATTCAGAAGTGTTGTGCTGCGATTTCACGATGAGCTGAATAGCATGATGCTGTACATAACTTGCTGCCTGCGGTGGACAAACACCATGCTGTCATGGTGTCAACATTTGGTGTCGTCTGCAGAGGTGACTGTGGGCCTCTGCCGAGGGCCATCGTAGCCCAGAGCTTGAGGATCTGGGCTCCTGCCCTAGTCGGACTCCCACCTGCAACACTGGCTCCGGTCTTTGTCCTCACAGGTCCTCGGCCTGGGGACAGTAACAGCTGCTTCTCAAAGCCATTGTGAACCAGGGCTGCTTTGCGCTGGACTTGGGCTTGTCCCACACAGGTTAAGTGCTTTGTAAATAGCACCTGTTGGGCCACCAGGTAACAGCCTGAATTACCATATACTCTAATTGCACGGTAATCAAAAGGAGAACATAGTCATCATTATTTAATTCAGTGGATGGTTTTCTTCTTTTGTGGTTTCTAAGGGCTTAATTAGTGAAAGTTACTGAAATTCTTTTTGGGGAATATGTGTATTTTTAAAATATACAGACAAGAAAGAGTATGAAAGAAAACGTATGGAAAGGTTAATAGCGCCGTGTCTGGGAATGAAATGATTGGGTATGGGTAATCTCAATCATTTTTATTTTTCTCATTTGCATGATCTAAGTCCCCACACAGGAGCCTGCAGTACTTGAGGCTTTTTCCCCTGTGGAGTAACAAACTGCACTAATATTGCTGACACTTCTGTGGCATGTAGCTGGTGTTGTATTTCTGGAGGTTTTTAGGAAGTTGTGTCAAGCAAGTGTGTCTGGTGAGATTGTGTGCCTTGTCTTTTTTGTTCAAATGCGCCCCTCAGTGGCCTTGTGGATCCCCAGAGCCTCCTTGCACACAAGTGCCCCTGTCCTGCGAGTCCTCTCCGAGTCACCTGTGCTCCTCTGGGTCCATGCTGGCTGCCCTGACTTGGCAAGACCCCTGAGGGCTGCACGGCCAGGAGCGTGTGCCAGGGCATGGGTCATGCCTTGCCAGAGACATGCCCTGAATATTTGGCTGGAGAGAGAGAGACCTAGGTGACCCTGGTGTTCCTGGAAGCAGCAGACTCACCCTCACCAGGGTGGGACCCGGGACTCTGGCCCATCAGCTGGAGCTGCATGTGGAGAGGGCAACTGGGCAAGGCAGACTTTAGCAGCACTCCTGGTTCTGCCGGAGGGAAGCTGGCAGCCAAAGTCCCTCCGAGACCTGCCAAGTGAGGCTGCCCAGGTATGGGCCCCGAAGCCTGACCCTTGAGGCTCAGTTGTGAGTGGGACGGTGGTCATGCCAGGCCACTCAGACAGACCAGCACTGCCAGGGTGGGAGCCACCTGCTGGGGTCTGCCCGTAACTGTCTCACGTCAGCTTGTCCAGCCCGAGGCTGCCCGGCACCTGCCCCTTGTAGAGGGGGAAACCGAGGCTTGAAGAAGCGTGCTCTAGGCTGGGACTCCAGGCTCCTGCCCCACGGTTGGGCCCTTGCTCGGAAGTCGGTGTCGTGGCGTGTTGGTGGCCGGGTCTCGTCCATGTTTGCAGTGCTGGATGTTGCCTTTCCCCGGAGGAGGCGACGTGTGGCGAGGCTCTTCTCCTTCATCCCTCTCTCTGGGGCTTCCTGGGCGCGCCGGCCGCTGTGGGGATCTTGCCTGTGCTTGGCATTTCCTGTGCAGGGGTGAGGGCACACCTCATCACGGCTATGGACGGAGGGCGCAGTTCCGGCCCGTCTCTCGGGCTCTCTTTTCCCCTCCTGCCCTTAGGGCTCATTTTGTCATGACCATTTTCTTGGTTATGCTCAGTAGCTGAGCAGGTCGGGGGCACCGGGTCAGCAGGACCCTCCGGACCTACTGGAGTGCTTGTACCTCGCCCTGTGTTTACCCAGACCTTTGCTGAACCTCGACAGGTCACTGTGCTTGTCTATCTCGGGAACCAGGGAAGGGGCTGGCACCACAGCACCAGAACCAAAGAGCTGTCCTGGGCTCCGGCCGCATGCCGCCTCTGCGGTCACTGCTAGCGAACCATTCCTCTGTCTAAAGCAGGCCAAAGCTAGTTCTTTCATCCTGCGCTGGAAATCCAGCATCTCACCCTTCTTTTCAGAAGAGGTCGTTATGCCATCTCGGGCGTGTCAGAGGACAAGCGCTGCTGGACGCAGCAATGCAAAGGAGCCCTTGCCAGAGCTGGAAATTGGGTTACTGTTCCCCGCTGAGGGTGGAGGGGCGCAGGCTGTCCCGCACAGTGGTCTGGCTCTCTCACAGCCAGCACTGCTGGGCTGGTGGCCGCAATGGGCAGATTGTCCCATAGGCGGCCCGTGGGAGAGCTCGAGAATTGGGTCCACACTGCGGTGCCTTTCCGGAACCGATTGCCAAGATCTCAGTTTGTAAGGAAAAACCGAGTTTTGAAAGGAAGTGATATAACAGGGCAAATGGCATCTGGAGCTTTGGGTCCCCCGTGCAGCGATGTGAGTGGTTACCTCTGTGACCTCAGAGTCACCATCATGCAGCAGTCAGCCCTCCACGGCCTCATCTGGGGAAGACTTGGACCCGGTCAGTGGTGCTGAAGACTGACAGGTCTGATTTCTTGGAGAGGGTGTGGCCAGCACTGTAGTGCTGAAGACTCTGAGGACCCGGGTGAGGTCAGCTGGGTCACATCCGGGGCTCTCGCTTGTCATGTGAAATACACATCATTGACCTCTTCCAAGGGACTTGAATGGTGCAGCAGCTTGTAAAGGGCTCACTGTAATGAGGAGCCCCAGTCATGTTTGTCTTGGGAAGCACAGGAAAGTCAGTTATTGAAGCTGGTCCTTGATTTGTAGTATGATTAATCAGGCAGAGCTATAAAACGTTTTTTCTTGGAGACATAGGAGGTGGGAGGAAGAGGCATGGAGTTTACTATGGCCAGGAAGGAGTGGATATCTGTGGGTAGCTGAGAGTTTACCTGGGATGTTTATTGGGGCCTACAAGAGAGTGAATAGGCTGCAAACTGCTTTTCAGGTGAGCACAATAGTTTTTAGCCCCATACCTCCGAAGTCCTTTTGTAGAGAGTGAGGATCATATCTTGACCAATGCCAAGTTACCAGTCTGTCTCTTGAGTTGCAATTCCAGTTCTTGCCGAAGGAAATTACTTTCCTTGGGAACATCAGTGCGACACAGTCTTAAAATAAGGTTAATTTAGTTTTTTATTTGAATAGTTTCAGATGATGCATCAAACAAGAATTCGAGTCCATTATTTGGTAGATTGCGCTTGAATAGCAAAAGAAAACTTGAGCAGCAGACATAGAACCTGGTGCTAGCACGTTCTGTTCAGGTCTGTGGCCCCTCAGGCCCACAGGGTGGGGTCCTCTGAGCAGACATCGCCCCACAAACCTGAGCGCCGGCCAGCTCCTTCCCCTCCCGCACACACGAAGTTCAAGGCTGGGCAGTTGGATTCTTCCGCGGAAGGTGGCCTCGAGTCCAGGTGAGCTTCGCACGCTGTGAGCCTCGCTGCCCGCATCTCCGGTGACGCTGCACCGCCCAGGAGGCCACCTTGGACCCAGTCAGGGCTTACAATCACGGCCGGCCCTTCACCCTCGACATGTGAATTTGTATTTAAAATTCAAAGAGGCTTTCACATTCTTTTGTGGGTTAGTTTAGGTGCAGACAACTTTAATGAAGAAAAAATGGCCACATAGATCACCTGGATAGTCCCATAAGATTAGAAATTCTAATGTCCAAAAGGACATTAGAGAGAATACTACTCCTCAGTGTATTTTAGTAGCAAATTTAATTTTTTAAAGAATGAGAGCAGAGTTTAATAACTAAGACTTGACCAATTACTGTGCGCCCGTTCTCCAGTGACAACTGTGATGTCACCTTTATTTTCTGACTGGGGGGCTGTTGTGGCCCCTCCCCTGTGGATGGGAAGGTGCTAGGCCAAAGCTAAGTTGTGGTTCATTGGGGCAGAGCTGGCTGGATGCTCTGGTGTTGGAGGCTCATTCTGCAGCGGACTCTTTGAATAGGCTGCACGTCACAGGACCTGCGGAGCTGTGCTGGAGAAAGGATGGCTCCTTAAAACCACTCGGAGCAGTTTGGCTGTCGTCAAGTTGAAGCTGTGCACTCCACGTTAGGTTGTGATTCTGCTCCTGGGTTTATGTACGTTGGTCTGTGTACATAGGTGCGAGAGTGTTCCCCAGAGCATCATCTGTAATGAAAACAAACCATGTGGAGACAACCTAAAGCAAATAAGAACTGGTGATGGCTCGACTCCGTGGAGTGAACACGGATGAGCTTCGGTTGCGTGGCTCGACATGAATAGATCAATAATGTTGGGTGGGAAAGGGAAGTGCCAAGAGGATGTGAACACATATTTCCATTCATGTAACCATACGGCATTGGCTTATGGTTATAAATCTCTCCAGTGAGCGTTATGGACACATGTGGGTTGATGACCGGGGGTGACAGGCAGCACTTCCCGGAGGAGTGGAAGCCTGAGGGATGGGCTGGGGCTTCGTACCTCTGGCGTCTCTTTTCTTCCCCGGAGCAGCAGGCAGCCGGCTGTGTGTGAAGTGTGTGTGCTCAGGTACTTCACAGTTAGTAATGCTGGGTGAGTCAACTCTTGGAATCCGGTTGTAGTTTTATCAAAGTAACAGCAACTAAAATCAAACCCACCAAGACCAAGGCGATGGGAAGCAGTGGGTTTGCTTAGGGAGCAGGGTCCACACTCCCCTTGGGTCCAGGTCTCAACTGCGTTGCCCGCTGGAGAGCAGTGGGGAACCGGGGAACAAGGAGGGTTTAGATCTAGGAAGAGTGGGCGCCATGTCTGCAGGCTGTAGTGCCTCAGGGTCCGGATAAAGTCGTCTTCATCCTCAAAGTCTGTGAGCCCCGGGAGAAATATTTATTCCTGATCGGGCATGAGGAGGTATTTTCGGAGGGTTAAGAGCAGTAAGAGGACAGTGCAGGTCCCAGAAGCACTGCACCGCAGGCGCCGGGACTTGGATGTGGCTCCGGCCTCCCACAGGTGCTGCAGTGGCTCAGTCCAGAGCACCTCATGAAGGAGACGGTGTTCGCGTGCAGGAGAACTCGGCCCCGGGTTGTAGACCTGTGTGGTGAAGGCGAGCTTGGGCCCATGGAAGAGCTGCCCTGGCCGCGAGCAGGACGGCCCTGCTGGGCCTGCTCTGGGGCCTGTGCCTCCACTCAGCTCGGGGATGCCGTGATGAAAGGAGCAGACCAGGACCCTCTTGTTCAGCCTCGTCCACTGCGATCCCATCCGTGGGAGCTGTGCCCTGCGGACGCCAACGGTCCGTCACTTAGCTTCTCTCTGTCACCAGGAAGGGCTTTCCCAGAGCCTGGCCAGAGACTGAGGCTGTGGTGCAGTGTCAGTCAGTCAACCTGGGGCTCTGGGGCTCCTCCGTCTCCTGTAAGCTGTCTCAGAAACCCCCGGGAACAGCAAGTGGCCAGGCTGAGTGTCAGAGCGGGCGCTGGTGCGCACTTCGGGGAGGCTGTGCATGTGCCTGCAGGTCTGAAGCTGGTGCCTCCTCAGTCTGAAGCCAGGCCCTGCGGAGCTGAGGCACGAGGTGCCCGGCTGTGGACACTGCTGCGGGGAAGGCACCGGGCGCCCGGCTGTGGACACTGCTGCGGGGAAGGCACCGGGCGCCCGGCTGTGGACACTGCTGCGGGGAAGGCACCGGGCGCCCGGCTGTGGACACTGCTGCGGGGAAGGCACCGGGCGCCCGGCTGTGGACACTGCTGCGGGGAAGGCACCGGGCGCCCGGCTG
>PVIR01010289.1:0-50381 GCA_004026965.1 Petromus typicus
TTGTGAATGACTTTTTAATGTTAGCTACAATCCCTGGTCCATAGGCTTCAGTAGCAAAGTTGTATTAGGTGGGAGGAACTCAACTGAGCCATGCAAATTCTTCAACTAATTTTTCTTCTCATTGGTGAGCAGGAGCATGGTCCATGAGGATTGCCTTCAGTGGTAAATCTTTGTCCTCTAGATACTTCTTAACAGTAGCACAGAAAACCTCCCTGATCCACTTCAGAAAATGTAATTGTTACTTGGGCATTTGCATTAGCTTTACATGTGATCCTCAGCTTCCTCTTCCTGGTTTTTGGATATTTGAGGGATTTCAGGGTAAGAAACCAAAAGATGTTTAATCTTGAGGTCACTTCTTGGATTGATACATAACAATAAGCTCAGCCTATCCTTCACAGGCTTGTGGCCTGGATTTTCCTTCTCTCCCTGGGTAATGCCTGTTCTCCTGGACACTCTCTTCTACGAAAGGCTGGTTGCACTAGAGACAAAAACATAAGAGCAAAGACCATTTCTCTGGGTCATCAGTTTGAAGTGGTGTGTGGAATTTTCAGTAGCCTTTTCATTGGCAGAGTCTTCCTTACGCCTACTTTGCTATCAACTCCAGTTCATTAGCAGCAGGAGTAGCAATGGTATAAAGCACTTTCTGACATCATGGCCACAAATATGCACATCTAGGCTCAGACTGAGGCTTATATATTTACTTCTACATATTCTTTTCTGACATGGTGAGTTTTTCTTTACAAGGGGCCATCATTTTATTTGTAAATGAAAACTTTGGTCATAAGTTAAAACTAAAATTTTTGTCTTTACTATGCTGTTTTTTATGTGAAACTGGCTGTAACTTGAGGATCTACTGTACATGTCAAGGCAGCATGGAAAATTCTCCCTATCATTTGATAACAGAGCAATGTGAATTAATATATCAGTGACTACATATGTATTTAACAGGCAAAAATTCAAAACATTTACAAATCAAATGCTGGTAAGTGTGTGAATTTAATGCTACTTCTAACCACCGCTGGGGAGAATGCCAAATGTCAAAGCAATTTGTGAAGACAATATGACAATCCTAAAAAAAAAAATGAACTAAAAGGACTGGAGATTCCGCTTGAGCATCACTGTGCTTGCTGGGTGAGCACAAGGGCCAAAGTTCAATCCCTGAAACTACCCAAAAAAATTATACTCTCCTATATTTATGCAGAAAAGTAAATGTTTATGACCATAAAACTAATTCAACAAATATCTTACTACACACAGATGCATGTTAATTACCAGAAATAATAACATGATAATTAATTGCTTTCTATTGATGCAGTATTAAATGAGGATTAAGTTTGGAGTTTGTAAACATTTTTGTCCTCATTAAGACTAGTAAAATATTTGAATATAGAAACTTAAAATTGACATACATTTTAAAAATCTGTTGAAATAGTTGAGAATGATCTGTTGATTCTTTAAAAGTGACTAAACAAAAGAGTAAAAATCACAACCCAAAAAGAAATTATAGAATGTCTTTTTAAAAATATGACTAGTACATAGAAGAATGTGGTGTTAAAATAAACAAACTGCTACAGAGGGCATAGAAAAAATTTTACAAAATGGGGATTTATATTTTTTACTATAAATTCTGCAATGTAATACATGTGTTTCTGTCTTTAGAAGTATAGAAAAATAAGTAAATTGTTTCTAGATATTTTCTTAAAGTGTACAGTACTTACAATTAATGCATAGTGATAAAAACTGCATAATAATTACAGTTGAAAGGATGTTATGTTTTACTTTAATAACAGTAGCTTTTGAGTGTTTACATTTTGCTATGCAAAGATCCTCTGTGGGGTTATCAGGTAGGACTTGGAAATAATATTGAAAATATAACTAACTTTAATAGAATATGATAAACACATAAGTAAAAGATTCTTTGAACACACATAGATTAACCAATTAGCTGTTTTAAACAGTAAGTCATAAATGACAGGTAATATGGTAAAAAATTTCATACTTTATATTTTATTTCTATAACTAAACATCTCAAGTTGTGATTGTATAACATACATTAAGGACAACCAGATAAAATGGCTTCTTTCTTTATTAATATTTTTTATTTGCAAAAGTAGTATGTAGTTTAGAGTATTTTAGAAACATTTCCTTTTTTAACTGAAGAAAGAATATTGAAGAGATAATGCAAGTTCCCCAGAGAAGACTATTCACATTTGCTAAGGATTGTCTTGAAGGGGATTAAATTTTAGATCAATAGCATTACAGAAACCTCCCAGTGTATAAAAATCATGATCATATTGTATCCCGGTGTGATATCAGATACAACTGGACACAGAGGCATAAAGAAATGTAATAAACTATACACTTTTTTGTTAATATTTATATTCATGAATTGAAGCAATTGAGAAGCATTATGAAGTCTTCTAAAATATACAAGACATTTCATTATTTTTCATAAGGTATTTGAAAAAGGTATTAACTGGTGAACTAATAAATGCATTCATTTCAGTTAATAAGAGTGGGTTTATTTTTAAGACTGTAGGATATTGGTATTGCCATAAAAGTTCAGAGAAGTATACTCCTCATTAATAAATTAAATAAGAAAGAAAATTGGGCCAAATCATAAAAAGATTTTTCCATTCCAGTGAAGCAAAAAGAAAAAGTTATAATTAAATTCTATAAACAAAGGCAACTACTTTTGTTAGAAAAAAAATTTAAAGGATATTGTAACAAGAAAAGCATCATTTATTTTTGTGTTTTTATGGCAGTTGACAAGATATTGCAGAATAAGTATTCAGTTCTAAGACAGGAGAGAGGGAATAACAGGGAAGACGAGCCTGTTGGACTTAATTTAGTAGAGCACTTTGATCTCGCTCATGCTACATAGCATCTGTGTGCCATGTAGAAATCTCCCCACATGCACACATATCATATTTGGATTATGACTCATGCAATGTATCTAATTCAATAAATATATCTGAAGAGACCTTGTTTCCAAATAAGGTCATATCAAGATACTGGGAATTAAGATTCCGTATATATATTTGGGAGGTGAACACAAACGGATCTTATCAAAAAAATGGTCCTGCATCACTGCTTATATGTAGCTGGTAATGATCTGTCTGACTCTCATTCCTTGGAAATCACAGAGATGTTTTATCCATTCTCTTTAAAAACTACTACTAAAAGAAAATGGACAAAAGTATTGTTTGCTTATGTGTCAAATTTTCTTATTTCCTATGTTACCACACACTTTCAAATATTTCCATGAAAAATAATTTAGTTGATATTTCCCTGTAAATTTATATCTGTAGTAAAATTTGGAAATCCTACTACCTACAAAAGATGATTACAATATCTTTTAAAATAAAAAAGGAAATATATGCAATTAGATATATTTGGATATTGGAATAGAGTGAATAATTAAGGTTAAAAATATATTTTAAACCTGGGAGAAAAATAGAAAGTATTTTCGTTGGAAATATTTAGTGATGGATCTCCAATATTCTTGTTCAATAAAGCAATAGTTACCATCCTACTTGCATTTAAAGTTACAAAGCTAACAAATATTTGCAAAATACAACCAATTTGAATTCAGCTTGAATCCAGTCAATATGTTGTAATATAAACTGTTTCTTTTCTCTTTGAAGCACATATGCACTAATTCTTTTCATAAGATATTGCAATAGTAATTCTTTTAAAATTTATTTAACTACCACTCTATATCTATCCAGTTCACTTGAGAATATGTTCCAGGACTTGTGTACTATTTAAGTTTTCAATAGTGTTTGATTATACCTGTTCTCATAGAATTTAGCACATTTTAATATAAAATTAGTAATAGAACAGGAGGTATTACGTAAGGCAACTCTTCTAGTTAAATAGGTAAGTTAACTTCCAAAGAGAAGAATGATCAAGCTGTGAGTGAACAGGAAATTCCCTGAAGTAAACCAAGTAGGCTAGACAGATTTAAGGAGATTAAATTTGGTTTATATCTATTTTCCTTTTCTAATTCTTTAGGTGATAACTGTCTTCTCACTTCAGATCTTCATAAAATCATCATCCTTTTAAAAAGACACAAATGTTGAATCAAGTTGTTTTTTCTGTTTTGGTATCCTGGTAGAAAATGTCATAAGAGTACACTCTTAGGTTTATGTTAACTTGCTAATATATTTCTATGTGGAAATAAAAATAGGATATTTTAGAAAAGTATGTATATATGCTTACATGTTCATGTATGTGTTTTAAGAAATTAGACTGAAATAATAAAATTAGATTGGATAAATAAAATACATATCATGTGGTTTAAGGTGAAAAATCATGGTATCATACTTGCGTAGTACATGAGAAGTCTTGACTTCTATCCCCAGAGACATAAAAACCAATCAAAATCAGACAGAAACCTTTAATTCTTCAACTTATGAAAGAAAAAGTGTACAAAAGTCTTTCAGCCTTTGACTTTTATAACCACTTTTAACAGTTACTTAACAAACCAGCTTTAATCACCTTGACACCACTGTATATAGCTTTGGGTTTTGAACATGTGGGCATATCTGGACTATTTATATCTTTTAAAAATTTTTTTTAATCTTTATTGGTACATTACATATACACATCATGATTGCACTCCATAATGGGGATTTGTACCAGGATATGACACAACTTAATTCTCATTTTTTTCCATAGCCCTACCCACCCTAGCCCCCCCCATATACATAAAATTTGTTTCCTTACTTTTTTGTTACAATCTCAACATTTTCCCTCTTCTTCCTATTTTACACTGAGCATTTTCTATTTCACAATATATAACATACAATTCTAGGACTCATTTACATCTTTATTTTCTTATAACAGAGAAAAGATGCAATATGTACCTATCTGTGCCCTATTTATTTCACTTATGAGGATATCCTGAAGGTATGTATCTTTTTTACTTACAGTTAAAAGCACAACTTTTTCTGATAATGATCTCTCAGTCTTTTGTTAGAATTTTTCTTTTAATGAAAGCTAAAACCTATGCTTACATTTAGGGGCTATAATCATAGCAACTTTACCTCAAGAAGAGTTTGGGTTCTACACACTTGAAAGTCTATTTCATGAAGATTAACAGTTAAATTTATGTTGAATTTCCTGAGTTCTTAAACATGAAACAATTGTTCAATTGAAACTTTATTAAAATTTAATATGACAGTAAGGAAGTATCATTTCATATTTTTAGTGCTCTACCAAAAAGTCAAAATTTGGCATACCTTTTCTAGAATACAATGTTTCTCATAGAAAGAAGTAAAATCAAAATTTTAGGTAAGTTTCTCCCATTACCTCCCTGGTAGGTTTCTCCCATCACCTCCAGCCTGGACAAAGAGAAGGTTTACTCCAACTCACTGTAAAATAAGTTCGTATCTTCAGGAGAGCACAGCCTACTGTATCCACAAGAACACTTGATAATTCCTTGGTGTCATGTCTCTTGGACTTCAGGGACAGTCAGAACTGGAACAAACCCCTAAAAAGCCCCACGGATTATTTTTCTGTAACATCCCATATATTGACGAGAAGATTTGCATCTTCCTAGAATATTCATACTACCAGCACCAATTAACTTACTGATTTATAAGTTAAAGAAAAATCACAGAACTTGTATATACCTTAACAAGTAGAAATTAGGTTATCTTCTTTTAAATTTGTTTCCATAGTTTAGAATAGTTACATACTCATGAAGAACATGGAGTAATTCCTGAAGAGCATTTTTCCCATTTCTGCTTAACAATTCTGAAGAATTGTGGAATTGAAACAGTATGAGCCCCTGGAAATACACTACATAATAGAAAAGGCACTCTTAGTTTTAAAAGTAGATATACTATTTAAATCGGAAAATATAATCTCACATGTCTTTATAGAGAGGAAAAGAGAGAGAGAGAGACAGAGACAGAGACTGAGAGATGGAGAGAAGGAGGGAAGGAGAGAGAGGGGGAGAGAAAGAGACATGGTAACACATTTCTGTTCATCATGGCCAGTGTGACCTGCTTCTTCAAAGTGTTCCATTTCCCAAGACCACATTTAGCCAGACACTCATGAGTGGATTAACCCACTAGTGAGTATAACCCTCTGCAAACAAAGCACACTTGAAAAGTCTCACCTCGGCACACTTAAGACTTTCGGGAGATGTGCTAGATCTAAACTACAACGTTAGCCCTTGCACATTGGCATATCAAGATTTAATTAAAAGCCCTAGAATGCATTAAAAAGTTAGTACATATATCCACTGTGTTTACATACAATTATCTCTTGCTTAAAATGAATCACTGCTTTTAAAATTTGACCTTTACCTGACTCTACAGGAAATATGTCAGCTATAATTTTAATGATTTTTTATTTTCAAAAGTCGTGTCACCTGACCTACTACACATTGTATATGGAGAAAGGGTAGCATATATGAAATACATTTTGCTCAGAGACTGTTGAGTTGAAATTTCTCAGGGAAAAAACTAACATCACTGGCATTTCTCAGCATTTGGTATTCGTTTAAAAGTTCTCCACATATGAACTTGAGTGGTATCTATGCATACAGTACTTATACATCATAGAAGTTTGATGGTTATTGAATATGTTTTGTCTGAAATGAATGTATCCAGTTATATTTCAGACTTCAAGTTTAGAATACTTTTATAAAAATAATAATATATCTTGGGGATAGAACCTGAATCTAAATACTGTGCTGAATTCATTTACCCTTCTAAAAGCCTTGTACAAATAGGCTAAAGGTGCATATAGTAATTTTAGCATGCATTAATTTTAATTATGATCTGTTACTTGAAGTCAGTTGTAGAACTTTCCCTTCAAAGTATTGTGAGACCTTTCAATATGTTTCATATTTTGGAGTACTTTGGTTTCATATTTCCACACTAGGAATACTTAACTTGCACTATTTCACATATAGAACTTTAACTGACTAAAAACTCTAAATTTTTAATCATGATATAATTTCATCTAACATTATTAACAATTTTCTTATTTTTGATGGCTTTATTTTAATTATCCAAATGTATTTGGAGGGGTAATAGCTTGCAAACAACAATTTTATAATTAATTATATTTTAAAATGTGAAATACTTCAGAACCATTATGAATAAACAAGACTGTAGACAAAATAAGAAGATAACTCTACCTATTATATTATATTTTGTTATTTAATACTCTGATTTTGATAAAAATAATAGGAAGCTTTATTCATCTTGAAATTCAGATGTGTGTGTGTGTGTGTGTGTGTGTGTGTGTGTGTGTGTGTGTGTGAATATACACGTGTTCATGATACAGAATCATGGGTACTGGAAGGACAGATTCTCACTATACAGAAGAGTCTGTAGCATATGATAATCTACTAACTGATTTTAGTAGATGTCATGATAAATATGTATCACGCTATAGTTTTGCAGTGTACTATGATCTAGGACTTGTTACACAATACTGAGAAGAAAGCAAAATATCATAAAATAAAACCCTGCACTTAACAGAAATATGAATCCTAGCTAAAATTCAACAGTAATAAGATTAACAGACTAAATCAAAGATATTTTATTGGTATTATTAGTAATACTGAACTTTAATTGTAAAGTATGTATAATATTTTTCTTTCCTGTGGTGCAAAATATATTTTTATTCTTATGGTTATGTTAACTTTTCAATTTAATTTTTTTCCAACTAAAAAAGAAAATATTACAGAAAGAAATATCTTCTGTGATTTCCACTACAACACATTTTAATCTACAATTTTCAACATTAGGTTCAAGTCCTAGTGTTGATGGGAAAAAAAATGTGTTATGAAGGATCACGGGAAGATATGGAACACCTCAGAATTGCATCGGTACCTTCTATTTTGTGCCACTTCGAGTTTAACAATATCCAAACTTACATCTATACTACTTTCTTGTGTGTCGGGACTCTATTATTTGCCTCAAAGAATGTTGACTTTGAAGGGCCGAAAACTGCATAAAGAGTCTTTTATTTTAACATTTTGTTTATTTCTCAACCTTGTGTACTTCTGCTACATGTAAAAATGTATATTTGTATGTACATGACAAATTGTTGCTTAGATAATGTTTTTCTTAAAAACTCCCAGCAAGTGTTTTACAAAGAAAATATGAAACTATACTCTTTTCATTTGAGTTGCTAAGCAGGAATTTGGCATTGATTGATGTATCATTTTGAATCTGCAATGGTCTTTATGGTTTTAGTTATGAATATGTATGAAAAATCAGTTTTAGTAACTGTGCTATTAGAGAGATGGTCTGGGACTATAATTCAATAGTAATTTTCTTAAAAGACAAAGGAACTTGAATTACAATAGAATAAGTGTTGATAATGGAATGTCTTCTTAAAAATAGCTTTTTGTACTCAGGCACATTTTCAAGTGATGACAAGAAGCTATGACTAAAGGGGAGCACATCAGAGACGTGTCAACGCTTTGCTGGGAACGGAAGAAGGAAGAGTTTAATATTCTGTCTACCTATGTCATATTATTTTAAGAATTTAGAAATCACAATCAACACATCACTATTACATTTATGTTAAAGAAAGATCGTTGCTTGTCTCTCCTAAATGTATGTTTGAACATGAATACCTATGCCAATATATGTATACATGTATGTATGATGTCAAAATATCTGTGTACATCAGTACATGCAGTATGTACAGATTTATTTATACATAGTATAATATGTATTCAAATCATTTAATGGTCACTTTCAACTGAGATATACTTGGCTTTTCACAACCACCAATTCTCTGTCCACAGATTACAAAATTTGAGGCAAAAGTATGTTTTAAAAAACAGTGCATGTGTGGAATACTTACAGTAATAATTCATTATTCCCTGAGTAGTACAGTGTTGTGGATATACACATAAAATTTGAACTGTATTGGGTATAATAGGTAATATAGAGATGATTTAAGGTTTACAGGTATGCATGACTCCCTCACAGGTCAACACTATCCTTTTTCATCTAGATGATTTGTAATCTTTTCTTCTTTATAGTTCCCAGAACACTTCTCTGTGGATGTTGAGGAAACTGTATTCCAAGTGCGGATAATTATCTTCTTCTAGTTACCATGACAATGAAAACTATATATTTTATGATGTCATATCAAGTGTTTCTTCATACTTCTCCACACTTTTTCAGGGTTAATTCAGGGAAACAAAGTTAAAGATAAAGAATGCACACAGGTATATTTAGTTCAACTAACTTTAGTTATTTTCATGGTTAAATTGAAATATAATAAAACTGTTTTACTAAAAATTTATTTCCGAAATGGTTCTATGCTATAGTTAGGCTCTTGGTTTTTGTTTTACTTCAGCCTAGTTAAAAGTTCTTTGATAGGAATATCACTAAACATGTACAAACCCAATTTTGTAATAAAATCTAGGTTAATATTTAAAATTTCTGTCTGAATACCTTTCTGTGCAAATGTAGTAAAGTAAGAATAGGAAATCAGGACATTCTCATAGAGTGACATTTTATAGCTTTCTATTTAATATAGCAACAAGCAGATTTACTTAAATTAACTTATAATAAAATGAAAGCACATCAAAGTAAAATAAATTCCTACTCATGTTCTCTAATAATGAGTGAAAAAATAGGGAGTTCTCTACAGTAGAAATTCATATTGATAAAGAACATAGTTAAATGAAAAATAAGAAAAAAAGTTAAAATGGTCTTATATCAAGATATCAAGTGAGGTACACTGCTACCTGGCCATTGAGAACTCCTAGCAGCACTTCAGCCACGGTCCAGCCAGCTCCAGTCCATCTATTATTTAGGAAACAACATAAAATGTCAGAGCTATATAATGGGAAACTGTATGTGAGTCAACCTTCTTGACACTCAGACTCTGAGGAAGCAGGTTAATGTCACAGAGGCAAATTGGGCCGCATCCAGGGCCAGGAGCCAGATGAAGTGTCTGTGCTACACTCAGTGAGGATAGAGCTGCAAGGGAAAAAAATAACAGACTCGGAAGGTCAGGAGAATGCTATTTACACTGCAGTTCACAGGTGGCCATAGGCTCTAGATGAGGCAGTGGAACTTCATTGCAGTACCAGCAACTCATAGCAATTAAGTCTGTAAGTAATGAAATCTCTCTCTCAAAAAAATTCTGATTAATAACAATACTGCTAGTGTATTTCAAATATACATATATATAATTAGTTATATATATAATCAGTATATATCATTAGTATATATATATTTATTTAATTAGTGTATATATACACATATGTGTGTATGTATATATATATATGTGTATATATATGTATATACATATATATATATATAAATATAAAATTGGTATCCCTTCTAAAGAATAAATCCAATCTTTCACTTATTAAGTATAGAACAATGCATGCTACATATCTGCAGGTGGAAAAGAGTTTAGATAATTAACATCACATTTTCATCAAACCCAATGGAAGTTTGCAATTACCTTAGCATATTGGTGATGGAAATTTTTACTCACCAAGTTTTTCTTTCTGGATGTAAAAGATATAATTTAACATAAAAGCTGTGATTACACCAGGATAGAGCTTCTGTTTTGTGAAATCACCTATAAAAATGTCGACTTTGGGTCACAGAGTTAAGTGTACAGAATGAAAGTCCTTATTTAAAAGCATGACTGCAATCAACACAATCAGACTTCTGTGTGAATCCCGAGAGCGGACTGTAACTTTCCATGAAACAGCTGAATGAACTTTACTTTCCTAAAACTAAACTTTAGCATCTCTCTATTAACTTTGGACTTGCTTTTTCTTCCATCTTATACTCCCACTGTACTCCCAGTCTGTATAGGGCACAGACTTCCAGAGCAGTGGACACCGACCAGGCATTACCACTGAATCCTTTCTGTGAGATGAGGGCAATTGAGGGAGAGCACTTATATTTTGTTTATGTCAAATTTAAAATATGAATTATATGTCTATACATATATACTCTCACTTTTCCTTTTTGGTAGAATTGCCTTTTGCTTGAATTAGTGGAAATTTTAGATCTTCTTTATGATGCATTTTAAGATATACACCTATTCTTTTAAAACATGAAAAACTCGTGTAGTATATTTTGATGATCATTCTTATAGATTTTTGTTTGTTTGTCTGTTTTTGTTTTGTTTTGTTTTGTTTTTTGTAAATGGAGAGGAAATGTTTGTGGGGAATTGGTGCATACCCATGTTCCGTCTGGATCCTCTTAATTTCCCGTTCCCTCCCAGTCCTGGTCCTATCTCCACCATAGCTGTTTTTCTATTTCCAGGCAACACTGGCCTGGCCCAGACAGTTTAGTTGCATTAAAAAACCAAAAGACAAAGAGAGTACTGTGTTAAAAATTATACAAACAGTTATAGGATGATGTAAAAAAAGCACTGACTTGTGTTACTGAGTTGTGTTTTTATTATTTTTAGGGGATTAAAAGCTAATAACTTCAATTCATTTCTCTCCATAAAGTTTTATCTTCCCGCTTTTGCCATTTGTTAACTCCACAGCTATCGTAAATCACTTTTAAAAGTAGATTTACACTTAACACCAGCAATACCAGGTATTCAGGTTTTGATGTTTGTATTATTTTCCACTCATATGATTATCCTAACATTTAATTTCTTACTTTGAAAGGACACTTTACTGTTTTTGCTAATTTTCTTGATCTGTTATATTATGACATTGATAAATATATTTATAGTGAATTGGTTGGAAATTAAATTTTCAGGATTGATACAAGTAAACTTGCTTCTTACCAATTGATAATTATTTCTATGATAGTGTAGATAATTTTATACTTCAAGGTCACATGAAACTTTTAACATATTACATTTCATGGAAATCACCTTGAAGATTATTCTTTTTAATAAAAATAATTCATGATCACTTTCTCAAAGTGTACTGAATCTTCTTTTTGTTTCTTGTTTTTTAAATGACTCAATATCTCTCAAGGCATCATAATTGCATAAAATTTATTATAATATTAGATTGTACAATGCTATCACCATGGACCGCAGTGTTTTGATTGTTAATTATAATTTTACTTTAAGTAGGTAAAGTAGTAAAAAACTGTACTCATCATTTTCATCATTTGTTGTATTGAGAAGGCAAAATGAGTCACCAATTTCTTCTTCCTCTAAAGTTAAGTTTACAGTTCTAATGAACTAAAAACATTCTCAAAACTCTTAACGTAATTTTCTTATTTACATAATGTATTAATAAGCTGTAGGCACAAGCCTGCATATTTAGTGGCTTCCAAATCTTACGTTAGTTTTGAAATTTAAACTGCAAAATGTAAAACCTTCTTTTTTATTTTCAGGTGTTTTAAAACTTAACAAGGGCTGGAGATTTAGCTCAGTAGTTCTGAGCTATGTTGCAAACTCAAAAGCCGATGTTCATACAGTAACCACATACCACAATATTGGGTGTGAAGACTCACGCCCACCAGCAATCAGTGCCACATACCAGTTTCCAGGTGTGGTGGCTCACGCTAGTAATCCCAGAACTCGTGAGGCAGAGGTAGGATTGCTCTGAGTTTGAGGCTGAGCTCAGGGCCAGCCTGAACTACAAAGCGAGACCTTGTCTTTTAAAAAAAAAAAAAAAAAAAAAAAAACTTTAAAAGATAATGGTTGCTTTCAAGATGAAAATATTGTGAAGCAGAAAATATTTAAAAGGAAAGAGTGTAAGAGTAAATAACGAGGGGAGAATGAATGTGGTCATAATAAAGAAAAAAGAAAACAAAGATTGTGTATATCGGGGGTGGAGGGATGTAGGTTGAGGGGAAAAGGGAAAAAATGAGAATCAACCCATGTCATATTCTGGTACAAACTCATAATGATGAATGCGATTATGATGTGTATTCATAATGTACCAATAAATATAATTTTTTTAAAGCTTCAAGAAAAAAAAAATTTCTAATTGAAAAAAAAAAATCAGGGAAGAGCTACCTGACAAAAAGCAGAATTGATGAACTTCTTTCCCTCCTTGCTGTGATTCACTATTTATTAAAATTAACTTTTTATGTTAACTAATTTAAAAGTTGTTAATTGTGTGTATTTGTGGCATGCACTAAGTGTTTTTAGTATATAGACTGGAAAGTGATTAAATCAGGCCCTCACATCACATTCTACTTGTGGTGAGAACATTTAAAAGCCATCCCGGCAGCCATTTTGAAATATACTCTACACTTTTATCAAGTGTAGGGAACTTGTACAGTAGGCCTATTCCTGTCTGTCTGTTTAACTGAAATTCTCTGCCCTCTGAACCAGTGTTGCCCCTTCTCTGACCCACTTCTCCTGTAGACTTTGGTAACAATCTTAACTCTCATGTTCTGAACATCTTTTAGATTCTATATATAAGGAGATTATTTGTCTTTATGTTAATGGCTTATCACATATTTGCATAATGCCCTCTAGATTCAAACATGTCATTATAAGTAATAGAATTTCCTTCTTGGAATGATTTAATTGTATTTCCTCATATATATTTCCACATTTTTCTTTCATTCATCTACACTCATGTTCATTACAGCAGATTTACAGTTTTCAAAATAGTCCAACAGTGGATAAATTGATAAAATATGTAATCATTGGGCCGGGGAGTTAGCTCAGTGGTTCCGGCGCCTGTCTTGCAAGCGCAAGGGCCCGGGTTCGATTCCCCGGTAACCACATAACAATACTGGGCGAGGAGACTCACGCCCAGCAGCAACCAGTACCACATACCACAGTGCCGGGCGTGGTGGCTCACACCTGTAATCCCAGCACTTGGGAAACAGAGCAGGAGGATTGCTGTGATGTGAGTTTGAGGCTGAGCTCAGGGCCAGCCTGAACCACAAAGCAAGACCCTGTCTCCAAAAAGCTAAAAAAAAAAAAAAATGTAATCATTAAAATTCATCCTTTATCACCTAATTTTTACCTAATTATTTGACCATTTGTTTTGTTGTTTTGAGTATTTCTCACATGACAGCTTCTTATAGTTGTTATTTTATTCTGCAGATCTACTAATATTACTCTGCACAATTAAATAATTAAATCTTATAAAACTACACCTTACCTTTTGATGAAGTCTCAGTGAAGGGGAAAAGAATACTCTATTTTGAGATACTATAAGCAAACATATTATTTAAAAATTATTTAAAAACTTATGTGCAAAACAATACATTATCAAAAGAGAAATGCTGATATTAATTGAAAATTTTTTCAAATGCATGATTAATAATCTATTAAGACATTTTGTATCATATAAGCATACAGTCATCTATATCTAATTTTTCTTTGTGAACTGTTTTATTATGATTTTTATAACAAATGAATAGACTATATCTTAAATATATTAATATACATTAAAGTTAAAATTGATTTTTGTTCTCTTAAAGTGTTCTAATATCTGGGCTGGGAATTTACTGCAGTGGTTCCAGCATCTGCCTGGCACGTGCAAAGTCCCGAGTTTGCTTCCTGATAACTACATACCGGGCATGGTGACTCTTGCCTATAAGATCAGCCCTTGGGAGGCAGAGGAAGGAGGACTGCTGTGAGTTCAAGGCTGGCCTGATCTACACAGTGATATCAGAGCTTGCCTGATCTACAAAGCAAGATCATGTCTAAAAAAAAAAAAGAACCAAACAAACAACACACACAATAACAAAAACAAAAACAAATAAAAATGTTCTAATTTTCAGCGTATACCAACACTTACAGCGCACAAGAATTAACAACTACATGTGGTGCCTTATCTCCATTGTGAAATATTTTGGATTATATTCTCCCTGATTCTTAATTCTTCTGAAAATATTTTGGATTATATTCTCCCTGATTCTTAATTCTTCTTTACCAAGACAAGTATCTGGACTATCATTAAGGTTTTGTATTCAAAAGCTATTTTAGATGCTACAGATCAGCACTCTCATTTTTGGTAGCAAATATTTATAATTCTGTAAGTGAATCAGTAACTGGGAGAACTTGGTTAAACTTGAATCATCAGGTAGTCACTTAGCAAGAGTAGAATTCAAATTGAATCTCTTAACTTGTACGTAATTCCCATTTCATGATGATTCATTCAATTTCAAGCAACAAGGAACAACACAGGATTTATTTCGTTATTCACTTCATGGATGAAAGTATTAGAATTGTCCTATCTATGGTCATAATGGTCTTAAAGGAATAGAAAAACTTTTTTGTTGTTGTTGTTGTTGTTGTTGTTGTTTTTGTTGTTTTTTTTGTTTGAGATAGGGTCTCACTTTGCAGTTCAGGCTGGTCCTGAGCTCACTTTGTAGTCTAGGTGAGCACAGACTTCACAGAAATCCTCCTACCTCTGCCTCCCAAGTAATGGGATTATAGGCATGAGCCACCATGCCCAGCATTGTGGTATGTGGTTTTGATCGCTGGTGGTCATGAGTCACCACACCCAGCTTTGTTGTATGTGGTTACCAGAGATCAAACCCAGGCCCTTGTGCTTGCAAGGTAGTTGTTGGAACCACTGAGCTAAACCCCATAACCCTGCTCCCAAAAAACTTTTAGAAGAATAGTTCACAAATCTCATTAAGATGGCAAAATTTTATAATCTTTTTACATGTTTTACTCTTTTTTGGCATATAAGTGTATCAAGCTAAGTATGACTCAAACATGAAATTTTTAGATATTTTTATAGGAACCGTTTCCTCTGATCCTTACTACCAAGTATAGTCAATCTTTTTCTAGCATCAGGGTAATAATTCACAAAATTTCACTGAATATTTTAAAGAAAGTTTTCAACCACTGCCATATTAGTAGCTTGAAATCAACTCTGGTTGGGTTATTATCATGGTGAAAAATGGGTAAATGCTGAAAACGTGTCTATTATTTA
Organism: Petromus typicus; assembly: GCA_004026965.1. Lineage (NCBI taxonomy): Eukaryota > Metazoa > Chordata > Mammalia > Rodentia > Petromuridae > Petromus > Petromus typicus. The sequence continues at coordinate 15,848 of PVIR01010289.1, forward strand.
TTCTTTCAGTGAGGTTGTTCATAAGTTGCAGGACATCATCACTAAAATCTCTTCTATTCAGTACTTATGTGGGAACTATGAGGCCATGAAATTCTGTATTCTTACATTCTCTAGTTTTTGTAGACCAGAGCCCCTAATCTCCTCTTTCCAGATGGATACATTTTACATTTCAAACATTCAGCATTAGAAACACAAAGCTCCATGAGAAACACTAAAAACTTAAAATCACTTACATATTATATGCTACTTATAGGACCAAAGCATGTGCTTAGTTCTTCCCTATGTATAGTTCTCAGAGGGGATAATGGCTCGTGTTACTAAAAGAGCATCCGATGGCAATATTTTACAAAGAATAAGAATATATTTGCACTTGTCACCTAATGCTTGTCTTATCTTAAAAGATAAAGGAAACATAACTTCTAAATTCTTATAAATCATGGTAATATACATCAAATGTCTATTATTATAGATATTAAATATCAACACAAGTTATCATCAGGGAATAACAATCAAGAGAAAAAACTCTCAATATTTATTTACTATCCCCTACTTGACATTCTCAGCTCTAGGCACAAGGAGCCCAGCAGTGGCCAAGACAGACCTTTGCTCTCGTAATCATTCCTTCTAACTATGGTGGAAAAGAAACAATAATTATATAAGCAGATGAGCCAATGGTGTAATTACAAATAGTGATAAATTGCGTGAGAAAAACAAGACTGCAAACAGAGACCAAGCACACTGAGTTCTGTTTGTCTTCCACAGAAATCTCATTTATTTTTGTGCTTTCTCCACAGCTTTGTAATGACTTCCCAACTGATGCATATTTCACACAATACTGACTGCACACTGAGAGTGTCATGTTGAGATTTTACATAAGATTCAGCAAAACAAAATCAAAACTCACTTCAGGTAGACTTTATCTGTAAACACATTTAATGTTACAACTAATTATAGTTGTGTACACAACACTTTGTAACAGTCAACTCAACACGGGGGGAAAATAAGCATAAGATTGTGACAAGTTTCCCTGAAACCAGTAAAGCAATTGTGCTCAGAGGTGTGCTAGGGAAGGGTGTCTAATATTGATGAAAACTTATTAAGAGGTATACAATGGCACAACATAGAAATGGCCAGTATGAAAGTCACTGGTGTTCTCACTCTGAAGTACTTCAGTTGATTAGAGGGCAAGAATTGTGGGTTTGAGGGAGGATAAAGAGATTGGGGTAAGAAAACATATGTAACTTTAAAGAATCATTGGTTTTGAGAAAGAGAAATGAAGGAACCTTAAAGCATACCTTAAGGTGGACCTTAAGGCCCGGGTTAAGTTGTTTGTTCATGCAAAGCACAAGCTGATGTTAAGGATACTGAAAAGAATAGAATAGTCATTCCAAAAAAGAAGATAGAATGTCTGGAATTACTGTTTTCTAGAATACAGAACTGCCTTGTTTAGGAGTACCAGTTGTTCATCTTGGAAGAAAGGTGAAGTAAGAAGGCACTGATGTTGGTAAGTCCCGAATTCCAGTGCTACGTGTGACATGAGACTCAGTCAGGACTGTGGAAAGGGCAAGGAAACAGAACCTGCCCTATCACGTAGCTGTCATGACGTGTGTGTGTGTATGTGGCTCCTATTGTTTGCTGGACAAACGGTATATATATATATATACTTGTAACATATTGCCCCTTAGAAGGAATTTTTCAGGGTCAGTGTATGTAATATGTTACATCTATGTGCTGAGTTTAGTCAAAACTTTGACAATTTTGTTCATGCATGTGAATTTGTGGAAGATTTTTAGGCATATTGATCCATAAATATGATTATTGGAATGTTTCATCAGAGGTCTCGGTAGTAATATCTCCTCTGTTCCCTACAACAAGTTTGATGGTAAAATTTTATATTTCATTTATTTTTATAATGCTATGACTGTAGGTAAATCACATCATTAATAATACTTTTGGAGAAAATGAGGGACTCCACATTAAACACTAAGGTATCTCTTTTATTAACTTACCACATCATTGCTTAGAATATTACTTTAGACACCCAAATATCATTTTTATGCATGAATTTAATGGGTTTAAAATTTTAGATCTTAACATAGTAGCCTACATTTTCACTAATCTACATTCCTCTTTCTCTTTCCATGGGTAATTACTACTAATTTGCCATGTATTTTTTTATGCTGTTTAAGTTATTCTATATTCTACATAATGATTTTTTCCAAAATAATTGAAATCATACTTACATAGCAGTACAGCATGAATATAAATTCCTACTGTGCTTTTAATATATTTTGATACCCTCGATTTAATGCAAGTAGGTTTGAAATTCTGTGTAAATATTATGTTGCTATACTATACTTTATTGACTTATATCCTTATTGATTATTATTTGTGTAATTTCCTGGTTTTTCTGCTGGTATAAACAATACATTCCATCTGTTAGTGAGTGAAATTAGCAACCAAACTTAGTGCTTCCACTTACATATTCATCCACTGTAAACAAAATTACTCCACAATACTTGTCCAGATCATTTATAAAGCTATCTTTTTTCTTCTGGTTAGTACAAAAGTTTTGTAAATACAAGTAAAGTTGATCAGTTTGTCACACAACTATTTAAGTCTACAAGCTTGCTTCTCCCCATGCTTTTGGATTCCCTCTTTGCCATTAGGCCAATTTTTATCATGTGTAAAAATTTTTATTAAAATTTATGTTGATACTTGATGTTCAGTATAATTTTATATGACAACTTACTTTCCAAAAAAGTACAAAACATATTTTATTTCTGTCTGTAATTTACTTCGTAATTTTTCTAATACAATTTGATATAAAGGGCATTTGAAGAAACTTTTAAATTTGCTACAATTAAATAATATACATCAATAGTTTTATAAATATATTCTTTTCCTTTCCTTAAGCAGATTTTCTAACCAGAAGGTGTTTTTTTCAAAATATCTTTTCATATATTTTGTTAGTTTTAAAACTCACTTTAAGTATGTATGTTTAAACCATCTGGAAATTTTTTTCATGCATATTTTGTCACTGGAATTTTATTTTCACAGCCTTATTTTAGAATCAGTCTTTCCTTCACTGTCCCTTTTTAAATTACCACATCTGCAAAAAGCTGAATATTCACAGTCCTGCAACTCTTTCTTGATTTTGATCTGTCTTTTGGTCTGCCAAGTCACACTGCATAAATTACTGCTTATTTCAATATGTCTTGATATTTGGTATGATAATTCTCCATCCTTGTCCTTTTTTTATTTCCTTTCTAGAATTGTACAATTTTATTTAAATTATATAGTTAGTATATTGGCTTCCATAGATAACCACTCTGAAATGGGAGGAGCTTTCACTGAATTTGTGTATTTAAAAATGTATTTATAATAAACACGATTCCCTTCTTCATTATGGTAGCTCTTTTTCAAATCTTATCATTGAATTTTTAGTTTTCTGATATCTGAGTGTTGCTTCTGTAACCACCAGTGGTATAGCCCCAGGAAACAAAACACAAAGAAAACTGAGGAACACAGAAATACAAAAATATGCTCAACTCACAGTATTTACTCTGATAGGAAGACAGAACACAACAGCAAAAAGCAATCTAGTAACTACAAAAATGACATTGTTTTAAGTGCTATGGGCAAAGTACAACTAAGGAAGATATGAAGGGTGCACATGGGTGGGGATGGGATGGGATTTTTACTCAGGTTGGTGAGAAAAATCTGTGACAATATTTTACCCGAGACCTAAAGTGAGAAAACAAACTATGTATGTATTGAAGGGAGAATTTTTCTAAAAATAAGGAGCCATGATGTAAAATATCTGAAGGAGGAAAATGGAGGAAAATGCTTGGTTTGATAAAAGAATTTTGAGCCTCTGGTGAAACTAAAATAGATCACAAGAAGGGAGAGACTCAGGAGGTGGGATCGGGACAGAAGTTACTGTGCAAGTTGTGTAAGACTTCTGGAAATTTGAAGGTCAGGGTTCTGTTTCAAATAGGATGTCAAAGGATATTTGAAAAAAATACAAAAAAAAAAAAAAACACCTTTCTTTAAAGGACAGCTAGCTATTTTGCTAATAACAACATAACAGAGAACAGTACTTGAAAGAGAATTGGCTGCAACCCAGGCTGCTTGGGAGGCTTTGGTAGGATCATAAGTTCAAGACCAGACTCAGCGACTCAATGATCTCCAACTCAATCAGATCAGAGAAAATTAGTTATGAACTAGTAAAACCCTAGAGAAGTAATATTAGTGATTAATTATTCTACCCTGAATCAGAATGGTAGCAAATAAGTATCTATAATGTTTTTATTCTAACTTGATGAACAGGTTGTTTTGGTTTCTCTAGGAGGAAAGTAAAATACAGTTTTGGGTTCATTAGTGAATATAATTGGACCATTCTTGGAATTGTGGACAATTTATTTGGAATGAAGACTTACTTACTGGGATTTACTTCCTTGGATTTTAGGATGTCTGCCCTGCCCTGCAGGATCAATTGCTGGGATTACTGCAAACATGTGCACCGCCCTGTTGTATTTTAAAATACAAGGGTTACTGTACTAGGATTATTGGTCTTAAGACTTTCTGAGACTTCCTGGAATTTAAGGATATCACCCAATCCTATGTAATCTTCAACTACAAGGACTATTGTGGGGCCTCCCTGTTTTATGCATGCCAGGATTATGGTTTGAAGGTTTGGTACCAAGTACAGTTTCAGGTTATAGGTTTTTCTGCTCCCATTTCTGCTGCTGCAGTATCTGGGCTTTGGCTGCTCCTGCTCACAATAGCAAGAGTCAAGCTAGGGCTCATCCTTTTTCCCCAAGATCTGACATTCTTATTTGTTGGTTGATAATCCTTTTGCTGTGGGATTCATGGTGCATTGGAGTTTGCCTCAAGGATTCTGTGTTCTCTACCCTGGATTACCACACATACTTTTCCTGTAGAAATCTGAGTGGAGAATAACTCAGTGGTGAAGAAATGCACTTAGAGTTTCAGGAATGAGATTATTTCATTTCAATTTTTAATTCATTAATGAGGATGTCTGAAGCTTACATATTGAAATTACATATGGCTACATTCAAAGTACTAGAGTAAATTTGTCAGTTGAACCTCTTAGTTCTGTCTTGGTTTTGTTCATATTGTCCATAAAAATTCAATCTACTGCTTCCATGGCACTTAGCAATGGCTATTCCTGCAGAGTTACTCATTCAGTCTTCAAAGCAAAACTCCAAGCATAGTTATTATTTTTGTAGTTATTAGTGAGCATATCACGAAGATGAAGAATCAGTGTGTAGCAGTGGTAAGTAGATTTCCGAAGGGCATCTTCTAGTAAGTGGCACAGTAAAGATTTGAAACGAGGTAATTTGGATCCAGACCCCAGTGATTAACTTTAACTACTTTTCATATTAGTTGAGTCTGATGAACTTCAATTTCTTTTTATCACTTTTACATCTCTAATTTCTCTCTCTGGATTCAATGCATTGGCTATAAATACAAGAGAATACTGGAACAAGAATAGTCAATCCTTTTGTGTGATGCCTCTTTCATATTAAAGAAGCACAATTTTATTTTCAATTCTTACTGATTATTTTAAATAATTGATCAGTAAAAAGTTGCCTGATGTCTTGCATCAACTTAATTAACTAGATTTTCCTTGTCTATTAATATATCAAATTATTGTTATCATTATTTATTTTTTATGGTACCTATGGACTCAGGACTTTGTGCTTGCAAGGCAGGCATGCCTGGCCCAATGTATTAATTTAATAATAAATTGCATTAATATTAGTTTTAATTCTGGAATATGTGCTACCTGGGATATAATTTAAGAAATCATAACAATATTTTTCTTTGTTGTAATTCTGAGTGTACTAGTTCATGTAGGAGTTCTGTCATGATTTATACTCATATGACTAATTTTGAGTCTCAATCGTGTCTGTTCTCTCTTGCTAGAATATTGTTTCTGAACGCTTCACACCAGTTTATTCCCAAATAAGAACTGCATTTGTGCCATAAATTATGATGAATATTTAACACATACTTCATAATTTATCTATGAATTTCTCAATTTCTCTTGACTAATTTTCTTAAACCAAATATTTAGAAAAAGAATCTCTTTTGTTTATAATTTTAATTTTATTTTTATAAAATTATTTAGAGTTTTATCTCTCATGTGAGAAATGGTCTATGATATATATACTAATAATCTACATGTTTATTCTGAATAAAATATGTACAAGAATAGACAATACTTGATTTTTATTCTTTCTACATTTTAAATATATTTTGATTTACTAGTGATTTTTACTCTGCACTTTTTTCTTCCCATTTTATAGTTTATTGGTATACTTTAGTATATATAATGATCACATTCACTGTTGGGAATTTGAATCTGAACATGACATATCTTGGCTCTTCTTTTCTCTTTCCCTTAGCTCCCTTCTACCCATTCACCCCTTTCTGTTTATAAAAAGCCTTGTCTCATCCTTCCTTCCTTTCTGCATTTGGTTTCTGTTTGTCTTCCTTACTCTTTCTTGCACTGACGGTGGTGCCTTACAGAACCTAAGCAAACATATTACCTCTGAGCTACAATCCCAAGCACTGGGAAAACAATTTGAGCTCCTCTGTTCCCTGGCCCATTCTCATTACTAAACAGTCATCTTTACAGATAAGCCTTCTGCTACATTAGCTGGTAAGTTTCAGGATGGTACTTGACTCCATTCACACTAATTAGATTTATTTTCCTTTCACCAAAGATGGATAAGGGTAAATGCTTGTGTTCAGATGAAACAAAGAAATTCAGGAAGATTTTAGATTTCAAATTTAGTGCCCTTGCTCCTCTCTCTCCTTCTCTCTCTCTAGCTCTCTTTCTCTGTACCAAAACAAAAAGCAAAAATACTGATATTCATGTTTCTCCTAAATCCATATTGAGGGTGAAGAAAATCGGTACAAAAGAGAAAAAAGATTCAGTTGAACAGAAACAAGCTCTTGAGAGTTTAAGTACCTGCTTGTGCTAGGTGCTAGATATTCCTACTGTCCATTTTGCAAGACAGCTAAAGATCCTAAGCTGCATCTTGATTTCTTCCACTTAGACCCAAAATAAATCCAAATCATTTCATAATTACTGACTGTTCTAGTTATTTCAAATTACAGTTTTCCCCCTGCTTGCCTGTGCTGTTTCATTTTCTTCTCTGAACTGCCTTGTGTTTGTTAGAAATTAGTTTCACAGAATAAACTCCAGCTCTGCTGGGGATCTTATTGTAGTACATGACTCAATTACAAAACAATCTCTTGGCCTTGAAAATACTGTAGTTTAACCCAAGTGCTTTGACATCCCAACTGCTTTCATTTATGTTGTTGAGCATGTGTCAAATCATTTTCTGTCCAATATTAATGTTTCACTATACTACATTTTAAGTGACTTTCTATAACTCTATCCTGCTTCAGCATCGTTTTGAATTTGGGTTGTGTCTCATATGGGACAAACATGTTTGGTAACCCTTAACACAACTTGTCATTTTCTGTCTCTCCTGGTTCTTTTGTGACACGTATGAACACAATAAGGATTATTTTTTCCTTTTCTTTTCCTTTCGTTTCTTGGTGATACCAGGGATCAAACTCAGCACCTTGCATTTGCATGGTAGCTGTAGTGCCACTGAGCTACATCCCGGGCCTCTGCAGGTACCTCTATGATGCTGATCCACATTCCTGCCTTACATAACCATCTCCTGGTAACCACCCTTGTGTGTTCCACACAGATACAAATAACCAGACTGGGCCCATTCACTCTGTAGGATATGGGCTGCTTTTCTAGTGACCACTCTGTCACTGCGGGACCTCTAACAATACTTACCTGCTTGTTGCAATTTCAACAATTAGAAACTGCTGTAGAAAACCTGTTCAGGTAAAGGCCCGGACTTCTGTAGAAGTCTCAGCCCCTGGATCTCTCACTCTGTGACTCTGTACCCAAGAGGCTCTACACCTCTTGTCTTGGGGGATAGAGGGTAAGTAACAAACTGCTTGTCCTACTTCGTGTGATTTCTGGTGACTCTTCCTGTGCATGTCACCCTATTGACACATCTGGATCTCCCTTTCTTCCTGGCTCTCCTGTCAGAGATAAATGTTCACATACTGAACAAGAGCCACAAGCACCTCAGTTTAAGAGCCCTGTGAGAGAGAGAGAGAGCTGGGCACAGGTCACACTTCAGTCACTGCTAGGGTGAAAAAGCACTTCATAAAGAACTCATTGAAAATAATTATGACGAAGCTCCCAGTTAGGGCAGAATTAGATTTTGTTATGATTTTCCAGTCAGAGACCTCAAGACTAAATTAGGAAGATACACAAAACATTTAAAGAGAACGTAAATGAAAGAAAGGATTTTACCTTAAAGCAAATTATTTCTGTGCCTCCAATAAAAATAATTCAATAGACTTGACATGTAGATCAGCCCCGCCACTTCCACATGGCAAAATTTAGTCGTGTACACATAATATAAGAATCTGATATCAAATATACTCTCCTGTCTACAAAGTACAGATTTTTTGACAGTAATTTCTAGTCACATCATGATTTTAGAATCTTCAGAATGTGAAGAAAAAGAAATATGTTTAGACTTCTGAATACATGTTAGCTTTTTATTAGATTAGACTAATAGCCAATTAATGTAATTAAGAAAAACTAATTTGAGGAAGTAGTACAACCTTTCTTAGAAATTCCTACTGGCGATATATACTTTGTTTTTTCAATTTAATATTTAAAAAAGCAGAAAAAATATATTCTAATAGTTTTGCTACCATTAAAAGTCGTATTTAAAATTACTCAAAATTAAAATCTTCAGTCTCTTATTAGCTGTCAGTTCATTTTTGTCTTAGGAATTCAGCAAGTTAAGCACATCACACCATCAGTCTTTGTTCTTCAATCAGAATTAATCATTACACATGGTGAAGAGGCGGGTAAGTGGCCAATTGTAAGCTATATATAGTCCTCTCTTTTCCTCAGGTTCATTTTGTTCTTTGTTCTGCAACTTTTAATTAGTTCAGTTAGAAGTGTCTCAGTTTTCTTCTCTCTTTCCCATTATATTACTTGATATCCCTTTCTACTCAGTCTGTGTTTCTGGGTGTACATATTTATACACTTTGTATTATGGATAGGTCAGAAGACGATGAATAATGCCATAATTGATTTTGAAACACTTTGGGAATTTATTAGATTCAATTTCATCCCGTTAATATTGTAAGCCATTTTCTATATAAAAATTTATGCAACGTTTATTAATTAAGCATTGTATGTGTGATAAATTTCAAATAATGTTTAAAAACATTTAAAATAAAGATTTTCTTAAATAATTCATGAAATTATTATCATAATAATAAGACACCACCCAATAAATACAATATGAAATGTACAATGTTTTATTAGTAAAGAAAATTCATAATAATGTAACAGTAAAAAGTATACCTTATTAGAGCTGTAGTAAAATATGCAAATGTTTGCTTATAAATAAATTGATAATATTAAATTTTTTTCTATGACTGGCATAGAATAAATTATATTTACCATGAAAAAATAGTACAGAAAAACTAAACAAAATGAAATTGTTTCACTGAAACTTAAGAAACCTAAGAAATTTATATTTGATAAATATTTATTCCTCTTTGCCAGGTCTTTTTTTATTATTTCAATAAATATATTAAAAACAATTAAAGATATATTTTAAAAGTTTAAAGTGTAACATAATTATAGCTCACCTAAGACTGATATATAAGAGAATTTTGGTCAATATAATAGTGTTATATGAACACTGTAAATTAGACCCCTCTTTCTTATTGCTTATATCTCCTTATGGGATCTTTTAAACAGGACAACCTTCTTTCTTCCAAAAGAAATAGTCTCCATTTCCTTCATCTTTTTAACCTCTTTATGTGGTCCAGCCTCCAGAATTGTGAGGCTCAGGATGAAGCTTATTTGATTACATTGAATAGCCATTAATTCCTTCAATAAGCCATTCAAGAAATATTCACATGTTAACTCTACTCCAGATATTCTGTTGAGCATTCAGTATACAAATACTGTATGGATTCTGCCCAAAATGAGCTCACAACCAAGAAATAGGAAAATAAATATGAGATTTCACAAGAGTCATGGCCCTGAGTTTCCTTGTGAGTACTTTAAAAAGCACATGTCGAATAAAGTCTGATGGATTTATAATCTACCTTATAATTTAAGGATAAGGTCAAGAAAACGAATAACAACGCATGAATCATGTTGACTTTCCAGTGAAGTGGGCTGAGGATTTATTTTATAAATTGAGAGATAAGTTAAGGAGGATGTGAGTACCCATAGAAAATGGGGACACAATCACTATTGTCTTGAAGTAGGTAGGAAATGGGAAATGAAATCCTCATCTAGTTTTAAAACTCAGTGTTAGGAATGATTTCAAAGATGGCTAAACAAAGACAATCCTCACACAGGGATTTCAAGTTGAAATGCACAGGATTCCCACTGTGGAAGACATGACAGGCTTAAATTTTCAGCTCTTAAACTTGCCCCCATGGGAAATGATTTTACCTGTTTCTCTCATGCAGGTATTTTCAGCTAGAGGTCCTTGGCATTAATTTTATACAAATGATTTGACCTAATTTTTATAGATTCTCTTCTGTCCTACTTCTCAAACCCACACACATGAAAAATATTTAAAACAGTATCAGATTGATGCTCTTAAAAAAAAAAAAATTGCTCTTTGCAATGTACACCAAAATCTGAGGACATGTCTAACATGAAAACAATAAACAAGTTGGAAGCATGACTTGGAAAGTGGGAAAGACAGAGGACCAGAGCTGAATATGGTTCAAAGGGAGCAAAAGCAATGAGAACTGCAGACAAGGAAGCACTGATTGAAGGGAAGAGCCGGGGGGGGGGGGGGGGGGGGGGGGGGGGGGGGGGTAGAGGGAGGGAAGGGGAGAGAGAAGTTTCTCTTTCATATGCAACGTATAAAAATAGAAAAAAATCTCTTTAAAATTCATCAGTTGCTCTTTCTTGGGGATTCTCTTAGATTAAGAACATGGTATTATATCCAGCATTTTAATTTTAATTTTATTTAAATTTTTTGCTTCAAAATCTCGCCCGGACTTTCATTTTGAAACTGAATTTTCTCTTCTTTTCACTTCCTTGAGTTTTACTCCACGTATTTTGACATTTCAGCAATGACTATTTTCTCCAGAGATGTTTTTCTTTATTAATTTTGAGAAGACGAAGAAATAATTGAAAGCAAATATTTTAGCAGCATCATTTCAATGAGAAAGAAGGCATTAAAACATCCACGTTGGACAAAAGCAAAGCTAATCATTTTATGGGTGCATGGAAGCAGGGACTGTCTCAATTGTATGAAAGGAAAAGTTTTGTAATTATCAAGGGTTTAGTATTTCATAAATCAAGTACTTTGTTTTTATTGACCTTATGGTATAAATCACCTTTATTTGTACAAAATGTTTGCACCCTATGTACAGAGAACATTCACCTGCCTCTCTCATGTTAACTAGTCTCCCGTTAGTTACATTTTCCATCAATGTAGACTATCTGGGGTAAATGATGAATCACATGTGTATATTTGTATTGCATGAAGTGCACAGATCACGTAAGAGGTCAGTGTTACGTGTGCTTATATGGGCTTTTGAAATGATCTTTGTGTCGGAAAGAACAATTTCACACTAACCCCTCTCCCACTCTTCCTCTTCAACCCTTTCTTCATTCCCGAAAGTCCCACAACCAACTTCGTTATGCTTTTATTTTCCCTTCTCATAATATACTTTTGAAATGGTACAGCATGTATCATATTCATGCTGACATCTTTCACTTAGTAATATGTATTTATGGTGCTTCTTTTTTTTTTGTTGTTTTGTTTTGTTTTGTTTTGTTTTTTTGAGACAAGGTCTCACTTTGTAGTCCAGGCTGGCCCTGAGCTCGGCCTCCAACTCACATCACAGCAATCCTCCTGCCTCTGCCTCCCGAGTGCTGGGATGACAGGCGTGAGCCACCACGCCCGGCACTGTGGTATGTGGTACTGGTTGCCTCTGGGGTGAGTCTCCACACCCAGTAATGTTATGTGGTTACCAGGGATCAAACCCAGGTCCTTGCGCTTGCAAGACAGGAGCCGGAACCACTGAGCTAAATCCCAGGCCCAATATTTATGGTGCTTCTAAGTCTTTCCTGGTGTCCCAACTTGTTAATTTCTATTAAGGATTAGTTTGTCAGTGAATGCAGATATCAAAGTTTTTCATTCATCTAATAAGGCACACCTTAATTGTTCCCAAATTTTAGCAACCATGAGTAAAGCTGCCATGAAAATGTGTGTGAAAGTTTTGTTATGGCTGTGTACTTTTTAAAAAATTCAACTAGGAGAATACCTAAGATTTCTATCACTGTAATTTATAAGAAAAGTATGAGTAGCTTTAAAGAAATTATTCAACTACCTTTAAGAGTGGTTTTTCCACTAGTTCCCACCAGTAACGAATGAGCTTCCTTATTCTTGGCTTTTGCCAGTATTTGCTGTCTTTTGGGTTTGAACTAGTCTAACAGAGACGTGCGAGGAGCTTGTTTTAACTAACAATTCGTGATTGACAAAGATAATATTTCCTCATGGGATTATCTGGCAGCTGTATATCTGTTTGGTGAGGTGTCTGTTCACCTTGTTGTTGCATTATTTAATTGGACTTCATTTTTCTTGGTGACTTTGCAGAGTTGCTTCTATATTTTGGACAAGAGTCATTCACCAGGCACATATTTGACAGTCATTTCCACCTTCCCCACCTCTTTGTTTTCTCCACAATACTCTTTAAAGCACTGAGGTTTTATCTCAGTGATTCTGCAGCTGCCTGACACACCTAAGGTCCTGAGTTCGAGCCCTGGTACCACAAAAACAAAGGAACAAACTCAATACCTTTAAAAGTAGAGATTATTAAAATTTTCAATAAAGTCTAACTTTTTTTTCTTTTATGGGCTTTATTTTTAGTTTTGAATCAACCCATAAAAGAAAAAAAGTTAGACTTTATTGAAAATTTTAATAATCTCTACTTTTAAAATATTGAGTTTGTTCATTTGTATAAAGATACCTATATCTGTTCCCACATTTTTTTTTTAAGGTTTTTTGAGACAGGGTCTCGCTTTGTGGTTCAGGCTGGCCCTGAGCTCAGCCTCAAACTCACATCACAATCCTCCTGCCTCTGCCTCCAGAGTGCTGGGATTACAGGCGTGAGCCACCACGCCCGGCACTGGTATGTGGTACTGGTTGCCGCTGGGGTGAGTCTCCACACCCAGTATTGTTATGTGGTTACTGGGGATTGAACCCAGGCCCTTGCAAGGCAGGCGCCGGAACCACTGAGCTATATCCCCGGCTCTCCCACGTTATTTTTAGGAAATGTATACTTTTACCTTTCCCATTGAAACTGTAATTCATATGGTTATTTATGTTAAAGATAGTGTGTACCATTGTGTCTTATTTATTTATATAGCTTGTGTATATCTAATTATGCTAACCAAATTCATTCAAAAGCTATAATTTTTCTGCTGAATTTTTTGTGGTATTTTGTTGAAATTAACAATATGTACGATAGAGCTACTATAACATTACTATTCTCATTATCTGTTTTGTCTGTTTTTTTTTTTCAGAATTACAAACTTATTTTACCACTGAGTAACTCACAGTAAACCTTGAAGAAAAATCTTTTTTTCTCTTTTAATATTATACTGATATTTTGTTCTATTGAATTATAATTAGCACATAAAAAGCAATGATTAGATTTTTATTGTAATTTCATTATATCTCTAAAGCTAGTAGAGAAAAATAAGAACTTAAATAATTTTTCCTTATCGTGACTATAAAGTGTTATTTTGCTGATTCAATTGTTACTCTCTTTCATTAAATTTGGTGGATTATCTTGCACATATTTTGTGAGATTGAGCTGAGTACTTTGTTTTGGTGGAAGTTAGTGTAGCAACTGTACATTACTTTTTTTTTTTTTTTTTTACCATGATACTAACTTGAATCATTTAGAGTTACAAACTTAAGTGAAGATTAAGTATGAAAATACTTACTGAAAAACTTACACACATATCTGGATGTGTGCAACAGTCACTCACACAGAGACCAAATATTAAGCTTGAATACTCTACCACAAGTAAATACGACAGAAATCACTTAAAAGATATAAGCAGGCTAAATCAAATTAATTATCATCATACCTGTGTCATCAGATGCCCCAACTGCCTCCTGGCATTGCAGAGACATCGGCACAAGTGAGTTTAGGGTTCAGTGTGAAAATCATGAAGCCGACAAGCCACATATCCTTCCTGAGGTTCCACTCATTAGCCCAACGAGAACACTTAGTGAATGGGAACACTCTTCTCCAATTCCCACCAACGCAAGACCTTCGCACGCGATGCCTTGATATCTCATTGAGAGTATCTAAGTACACAAACCTGGCATACAGGGCTATGGGTGATATTTAGGCAGGAGGATTTTATTTTATTTTATTTTATTTATTTCACCTGTTTTCAACAGTTTAACAAACTGCCCTTCAGTCACAGTTTTCATATTTCTTCTTAACTTATTGCTGATGGCATTCCTATTTACTTTTTTGGCATATTAAATATCCTTTTAAATGTTCTTATAGTAACCTCATGATATTTTCTAATAGAATGAAAATAGTCACAAGTTATTTGTAGAAATGAAAAACAACATTTATAATAATTACAAAGTAAAGTTGCCTCATGAGGTAACTATTATCATATGATAATTGTATGCCTCTATCATGTCATGATTTTAAATTAATATACATTTTAGAGTGTATCATGCTTTTAAACTTTTTAGCATAAGATTTATAACTTATGCTTTAACATTTTAATGAAAATTTGTCTATCTAAAAGATTAAATTGGCTCAAAACTCTGCTATGGAAAAATAGAAATACAATATTCTGTACATTTTTAGAAATCATATGGAATTCTACAAGAATAAGACAAAAATATATAGAGTATTATGAAAACTTTATATGAGTTGACAGACTAAAATCACCAGAAATCTAACTACTTCAAATTACTGTCAAAGCATATATTCTCATTCATTAATTGAGGCAATCAAAATTGAAGTTAATTTTAATTTCCTACTAAAATAGTGAAATATATTTGAGCCTACCCCTTTTACTGTATCTCCAATCCAATACAGAGATGTCTTCTCAAGACACATTTCTCTTTTGTCTTGAGACTTCTCTCCTTTCTCTTTCCACTGAAAATACTTTCTTGTATATACTCTTTCAATGAATCATTCCTGTCTAGTTACTCTTCTTGGACAACTAGACATAATTTGGTCCATGATGCAAATTAACCAAACAAGCAACAATAACCAAACAAATTCTCTCCAACCACAGTATCTGGTATCTGCCATCATCATAACTTCTGAAAAGTTATTTGCAAACCTTATCTTCTTGTTTAATACCCAAATCAATAGACTCTAGTCTGTACTTGTCAGTTTAGTTACCTTTTACAACAAACAATCGTGAATTCAGTTTTGTTAGGTCACTGGAAGTTTTCAGTTACTTTTATAATTTTACCACTAAAAACATGGAACATAGTGGTGCCAGGCCCTTCACCCTCATACAGTTTGCACTTTGAGTGTATTTGCAGTACATCCTAATGATTCCTATTCATCTGTTCATTTTAAGGCAAGTTTTCTAACACTGTGCTGCAACCCCAGCTGACATAGTATATTCCGTTGTATACATGAGGTGTCAACAAGCCTGGCCCACAAGAAACTATTAAAGACGCCGTTTCACTTTTCTCCACTCCCAGCAAACTGGTTTCTCTGTGTTTGTCTTTAGTCTCCTGTCATCTCACTTGCTGAGAAACCTATGTCTCTGGAGAAACCTAACATGGTAGCTAACAATTTGTCTAATATTACTTGAATGGCACTGATTTGTCAGGGAGGATTTTCTCATATTTGAGTAAAATATTAAAAGAACATTGTAGAGAATCACATATAATTAGGATTATGTTTAAAGATGCAATACTGTATCATGTTCAGTACAGTTTATTTAATTTGAAAAATTTTAAATCTTAAGATAGTTTCTAGACTTACTGTTCATCATTGGGCAATTTAATTTGAAATTATATCTAGCCAGTTTATTACTTAAATTTAGCAACTTTACACATTTAAGTGCTAAAAATATTAAAGAATATTTGATTTTGGATTTATTTAGACTTCTCAATCTATTTGAATATATTCTTGAAGCTTTTTAAAGGGCAATGAGTTCCTTTGATGATTTTTTAGGAAGTTAAATATTTTTTACACATACTTTAAGGTTGCCAGAAAGAGTTTTATAGGTGTAGTTACTTTAGAATTATGTTAAGAAATGTGTTAAGAAAACTTCAGAGATCTTTTAACTATGCATATATTGAAAAATAAACATTCACCTAAGTTAAGAGTATTGTCCTACTATATATTGCAGTAAAAATCTCTCTGATATCCAGATATTGAATCTTATGAAAGTGATGAAACAAGCTGATCTACCTAAATGGAATGTTTTGCATTTTATTAGTATATATCTTTATATCTGAGATCTTAGAATTATAGATAAAGATGAATAAAGTGATTCAAGCAAAAAGTATCAATATTCAATGCCAGGCTTAGGAATAAGATGTGTTAAAGTTCGGTTGGGATATAAAGTACATGTAACAAAGGGATATCCTTTTATTTGTCTGGACGACCAAATGACAAAAGTCAGCCTTAGTAAATACTTAAAATTCTCTGTCACTATACTTATGTGTATGATGATGAAGCATGATTGCTGTGTGTTCTAAACAGCTGACTATTTTTGCTACATTGAATCATTTGAAGAAAGTTGAGTTGATTAAAACCAAATTTATTAAAATTATTCATCCAAGGCCAAGCCATCCAAGTGTACTTTTAAAATTTATTTCAGTAAATTGTATATTAATTTTCAAAGCAAAAGAAAGTGACAAAGATTTTGTACCTCAAAGACCAACTTCAAATATGCCCAAACAGGAGTTGACAAGTAGGTGCAAACTATGTAACTGAATTAATATGATAATTTTCCATATACTTATTGATATTTTTTTATTTTTATAACACTGTTGACAAGTTCCTTTGAGAGGAAAATTACTTTCGAATATTTGTATTTTAACAAAATATTAACATTTATGTTATTTCCTAGCAAATGTGGTAACTAAGTGAACATCTTTTTCATTTTCTTTTTTTTGTCTTTTGTACTCATAAATTGAATAGAGGTGACATTTATCCCTAAATTATTTACCATTACATGGTAGAAAGCCTATGGGAATTTTTTAATTGGCTTCATCATATTTCATTATCACAATAATGCTGGCTCTTCAGATTATTTTTTCACAATTTTATTAACTGTAAATAAAATTTCTGTAAATCCACTTAGTAGTCAGTTAAATTCTAGTCCTCATTTTTATTGCATGTGGCTCTCAATATGTGATTTTCTTTCCAGGGATGCTGCTGGCTTCCTCACAGAATTATGCTAGGTTCTAAGAGCAAGAATCTAAGAAGAACCAGGAGTCATTTTCATTTATTTGCCTACCCATCACACGTTTCATACCCACTATTCTGTACACCTGTGACAATTCCATTCACTCGGGACTGAGGGGAAAGGACACTGCATTCCTTGTTTCAGGAAAGGAAGAAAAGTTAATATTGCCGAAAGACAATGAAGGAAAGGAGAGAAGGGTTATAGTCATATTCATTCACATTAGAGACCGTGAAAACATGGGCTAGATGTTAATTACCCAAGCTCACAACATTACCAAGTAGCTAAAATTTACCAAAGGTTCCACTGAGTCAAAGGCTTGGTGCTTACTGCAGTGTCTCCTGTGAGTCTGTATCAGAAGGCCAAAGAGTCTTCAATGGGAGGGTGAAGAGTATGTGCTGAAAACCAGGAGAAAATATTTGAGGTGAAGGTGAAGACTGGGATAGCTTCAAAGAAACAGAAGCAAGTCTTACAATTCTTAAAAAATTTAAATCTTTAGTAGTACATTATATTTACACATCATCATCACATTCAACATTGAGAATTTGTACTAGTATATGACACAATTTAATTCTCATTTTTCCCATTCACTTTCCCACCCTACAACTCCCAACGCCTATATACATAAGTTTGTATCCTTTTTTATTACCATAACATTATTTTCCCTCATTATTTACCCCTATACTATTCCTTTTAAATATTTTCTATTTCACAATATCTACCATACATACTTGAACTCATTTACATCTTCATTTTCTCATACCAGAGGAAAGATATGGTATTTACACATCTATGGTCTGTTTATTCATCTTAACAGGATATCCTGAAGGTACATCCACATGAGTATAAATGACTCATTCTTATCATTTTTTAAGGCAGAGTAATACTCCATTCTATAAAATATATCACATCTTCTTTATTAAGTCTCCACTTGACACTTTTAGATATTTTAGTTGTTTTCAAGATTTAGTTATCACAAACTGAGCTGCTACAAACATGAGTGCACATATGTTGGTATGATATGAATCTTTTCTTTTGTATATATGAATATCTATCTATATCTATATAGGGATAGATAGATAGATAGATAGATAGATAGATAGATAGATAGAGATATCTATCAGAGAAATGGCTGGGTCAAATGGGACCTTTAATAATAAATTTTTTTTAGGAACCTCCACACTGATTTCCACAGGGGTTGCATGATTCTACACGCCTACTAACAGTAGAAAAGTGTTCCTTTTTCTCCACAGCCTCATCAACATTTGTTTCTGGCTCATTCCGAGATTCTTTGTGGAGTGAGATGAAGTCTCAGGGTTGTTTTCATCTGCATTTTTTGAATGAACAGGGATGTTAAGCATTTCTTAGTATACTTCTTAGCTGCTTTGACTTTTTTCTCTGAAATATGTTTGATCATTTCATATGCCCACTTTTGAATTGGGTCTTTAAATTGGGTGGGCTGATTTTTTAAAGCTCTTTATATATTCTAGGTAGTAACCCTTTGTCTGAGAAACAGCTGGTAAAAATTCTTTCCCATATTGTTGGTTGCCTTTTCGTTCTGTTGATGGTTTCCTTTGCTGTGCAGAAGCTTTTTAACAGAATGATATCCTATTTGTTGATTTATTCTGCCAGTTCTCGTCCTTTAGAGGTTTTGTTCAAGAAGTCTTTCCCTAAGCCAACATCTTTAAGAGTTTTACCTAAACTATCTTACAGCAGGTTTAGTGTTTGTATTCTAAAATTTAGGTCTCTAATCCACATTCATTTTAGCTCAGTATATGGTGAAAGAGATAGATTGAACAAAAGCAATTCTAAGCAAGATGGACATGGTGGACCGGGGCTATAGCTCCATGGTTCCAGTTCCTGTCTTGCAACTGCAAGGTCCCAGGTTCGATCCCTGGTTAACCACATAACAATACTGGGCATGGAGACTCACCCCAGAAGCAACCAGTACCACATACCACAGTGCTGGGCATGGTGGCTCACACCTGTAATTCCAGCACTTGGGAGGCAGAGGCAGGAGGATTGCTGTGATGTGAGTTTTTGGCTGAGCTCAGGGCCAGCCTGAACTACAAAGAAAGACCCTGTCTCAAAAAAAAAAAAAAAGATGGACAAGATGGACATGGTGAGGGGTTACTATGATCCCCAACTTGAAACTATACTACAAAGCCATTGTGATAAAAACTGTATATACTGTCAAATAACAGACCTGAATATTGTTGGTATAGACTAGAAGATAAACATATCCAGATAAACTGAGTCCTCTCATCTTTGACAAAGGAGCCAACAATCCTCAATAAAAGAAAGATAGCCTCTTTAAAAAATGGTTCTGGAAAGACTGGGCTTTAACGTGCCAAAGACTGAATCTAGAGTCTTGCTTCTTCATTCTTGTTTTTGTCTTGTTCAGGTTACAAACCTGTTGGTTGGTGCCACTCATATTCTGGGTGAGTCTTCAATTAAGCCACACCCAGTTCATCCATAATTGGTGAGCTGTCCCAGTTAGAAGTCATAAAAAAGCAACTGGTGGAAGAAGAAATATGGTTCCTGATTGGAGAACAGGTGAGCTGGGTCTCTCAAGTGCATTAAGAGAAGACTGTCCATTCAGAAGATGAGCCAGGTAAGTGGAAGGCACTTAAAAGAGCTTTCATTGCCTTTGATTTAAGAAGTCATTGATTCAAATGCTTAGCCATACTGCTTAAATCATAAATTATATGTGTGAGATTATTTCATTAATCTTACTGTCGCTTTTTCTACTACATGTTTACTGTTTGATGATCATTCCTTCTGTAAAGTGTTGAACTTTTCTTTAATGGTGTCCTGTATATTCAACAAGGTGATTTAAAAATAGTTTCGTCTTACTCATGAAGAAAACTCAATGGTGACCCAACTGTCACAACCAAATAGGATCATATGTATTTCCTTTTTGACTCAAGAGATTGTGGCAGAGGCAGAGGCAGGAGGATTGTTGTGATGTGAGTTGGAGGCTGAGCTCAGGGCCAGCCTAAACCAAGCGAGATCCTGTCTCAAAAAACCCCCCAAAAAACAAAACAAAACAAAACAAACAAAACAAAAAAACCAACAACAACAAACAAACAAACAAAAAGAGAGAGAGAGAGATGATGGCAGGAACCTAATGCTTCCTTCAAAATCAGTTTGTTCTTCTGCCTTTTTTTTTTTCTTATCAACTTCATTTATCTGATTCCACATCTTACTCACAGTCTTCAGGTCTCAAGACTGATGAGATACTGATTTTTTTGGCATGCTGTCAACACATCCTGCTCAGAATAACTATTAAGCCTGGCTTTTTGTAACTCCTCTGCAATTGTGTTTCCCTTTCATTGTTTCCTGTCTCTTCTTTGTGTTTTTTACCTATTTTGCCTCCAGCTCTCTCCTGACAATATGTTACATGTCTCTCTACAACTTTGTTGTCTCTCTCCCCAACTAATTTATTTAAGTCTTCTTCCTTGTTTTCTGACCATTTCAGCTCATGGTCTAGGATAGTGAGTTTTATGTAAATATTATTTCTTCTTTCCACTTCTTTATCCTGAATACTCAGAAAGATCAGATATTTTATTGTATTTCAGCTCTTCAAATAATGTATTAGGACAAAATATCCATATGTAATTATTCATGTTATGATATGTAATTATTCCTATTATGTGCAAGAAACCCATCTCCAAACATTGAGTGCATTACATTTTTATTTTGAATAGAAAAATATTAAGACATGGAATTCCTGCTAAGGTAAATGGAATAACTTATTAAGATATTCTTTCAACTTCAATGGTATTATGCACTGATATTAAAAAAATAGAAGTGCCAATTAAACGGGATTTCAATAAACATGGAAGACATAGTGAAAATTTTATTCAGAGAGTCATGAATATTCTTGATCTATAATTTAAGGGTATATTCTAATCACATGAATTTTCTGGTATTTCACTTCAAACACTACGAGCATGCCATGATTAAGTTCTAAATTATTCCCCCAAAATATCATGTATTCAGAGGTGAGGCTTTTTAGATGGTGATTGTAGCCCAGGGGCTCTGTATCTCATGGGAGGTTAACCTATGATGACTTCATAGCTGAATGTGAGGAGGGAGAGCTGGGTGGAAGGAAGTAGGTCACTGGGGCAAAGATCCAAAGTGCAGTATCTTGTTTTGGATTCTTCTCTCTCTGTTTCTTTTTGACCACCATGAACTGAGCAGCATTCCTTAGGCTGGCCCTTCCACTAGGCCATTTCTGCCTGTCAGCTACATGATTGGGGAATGAACCTTTGAAACTCAGAGCACCAATAATCCATCCTGTAAGGGGCCCGGGTGGAGGATATGTCACAGCAAAAGCAAATTGACTAATGCAAAAAAAAAAAAAATATATATATATATATATATATATATATATATATATATATATATATAATACTTTCATAAGTGCTTTTGATGCTAATTAAATATTTTCCTTGGTCTAATAAATGAACTAAACTTTTTAGATCTAAGAGCATTTTTAGAGTGAATTAAAATAATGGTTTTACATTAAGTCACTTACTTAAGGATGACTTTTTAATTATACTTTTCAGACATTCTCAAACTTCTGCTTTCCATTATTTTTGGAGCAGCTTCGTATTTTAATCATTCATGAAGTAAAGTAAAAGTTATTTCATGTTTCCTGAGTTGAAATTTCTCATGGACTGGATTCACAGAGTGTGTGCAGGAAATTTATTTAGGAATATTCCCGTATTCATCCCTGATATTCATCATCTGATAGTTTCAGAAGTATCAGAAAACGAACGAGTCCGCACTGAGCAGAGGAAGAACCTGATTGCATCACAGATTCAGAGACCTCAGTCATTCTCTAAAACTAGGTTGACCAGTTGATTATCCCACGCTAGGATAAAGAGCAGAAATTTCCGTTCAGAGTAGACCATCCTGGACGAGCTAGGCGCGGCGAAGAATGCTCATGGAATATCCCTCCATGAACTAAAGACAATAGGAACACTACAGAGAAAAATACCAGCTCTTTTCCACTACCACACATCTACAGATGCTGTAGACATGGAACTGCATTTCTACGGAACCTCAGCTCTGCTAATCGTATATTCTGGACACCGTAGGAACAACGTTTAAATCATTTTCTCCTCTCTTCTCTGGTTCCTTCCTTTCCTGTCTTCTGCTCTTGAATCTTCTTTCTAACTCCACTTCTTCTCTTTCTCATCCTTTTCTTTTATTTATTCCATTTTGTTATATTCTATTAGTAATATTTATTACAAAAGTTTAAAAATTTAGGTGATTGAACAATATAGCAAATGGGACCACATTAAAAATAAATTTTTAAAATTTTCTCTGTTAACATCAAGTAAAATTCACTTTTATTTTCATATACTTATTTTGTAAGTTTTGAAAATACTTAGTCTGAGCAGCACTAGGTCATTGAAGATATTTCCCTGAATGCAAAATGCTACTGTGCTTCTCCTTTTCAGTTTAAGTGTATTTTAATCTAAAGCCATGATAGTCTGCCTTGTATCATCTATCTATCTATCTATCTATCTATCTATCTATCTATCTATCTATCATCTATCATCTATATCTGATTAGCTACCATGCAAACCCACATACATATGTAGACATGTGGCACCAAAATGTATACACACTTCAGGAAAAAAATCTTGTATAAATATTTTAATACTAAATTTATTGAGCCATTGTGAGATTCATAGAATTTACCTTTGGTCTCTATAAGAGGTGCTCAAAGTTTCAAGCTATTTATTTGTCCTTTAAACTTGCTAGGGTAGTCTGAGTTATTCAAACTGCTGCACATGCATTTTCAATTTATTTTCTAAACTCTGCAAGGTGGTACATTTTCTGTGATGTACATATGATTCCCGGATGACGGTAACAGCATCTGTTGAAAAAATTCATACTATTTTACTTTTGTTGAAGTGTTTACATGTATATTGTGATCAAATCAACATTCTTGGCTTTATATATTATTTCTCATAATATACACACATATAGTCAGTACACAAAACCAACTATAAGCAACTGAGACAAATTGACACCAATTGTTTAAGAGAAATCAAATAATTCAACTATTTAAATATAAGATGGTTTTGTTAAGATAGTTTATTTTCGTACATATGAATATTTTCCATATGCACTTACCTCTCATACAACCAGTGATAAATTCAAGAATTTGAAATACATTTTCTCCAGATTTTCCATATTTCCTCTATCTTTTTTGGCAAGCTAATATTTATCATTCAAGAAGGAAGTAAATTTCCTTAGATATCTTATTTTTTTCTCTGAGGTCTGCTTCCTAATTTCTAGGCAAGGAAATGCAGTATATCTTTTGCTTCAAAATTGCTTATATTTTTAAAAAATTGATACTCATATCAATATTGCATATCTCTTACATTTAACTACAAGATTCAAGCAGACAAGGGAAACATCTCTTTTGCAGAAATTATGCTAAGACCTGGCATGATGTTTACAATATAAGAATCAGTAAAGGTTTGTCATGTGAATGAACTAATGACATAATAAATAAAGTGATCTTTCAAGGTACATTGCTTATTCTGAGTAGCTCATTATTTAGGCTTTTAGAATGTGTGCATTTGATCATGGTATTTCCATTAGTAATTTCTTCCAATAGGCACATTCATTTTAGCCCCCTCTTCCAAAGCACCAGTTTACACACTTTGTTGCTTTTCCATCTTTTGCTTTTGTATTGTTTTGCCACCTCTCACATATTGAACTTGAATTCTGTGAGTGCAGAATACACAGTCCTCACCTAAAAAGAGAGACTGTCTTTTCTCTCTATTAATACGATTTTGGTTTAATGCAGTGGAGCTGTTTCTTAGAACAATGATAATTTATATGTCTATTAACATGGTAATACTGAAATTAATATAGAACCTTTCTGAGGCTTCTAAGTATGAGCATTTGGTATATCGTCATGTTATGTGAACAGTTCTGTAGTACCAGACAGGAAGGGAGAGGCAGAATTTCTTTCAGCATGATTCCCACAAATATTACCATCATATGCGGAGTATGTATTAGACAAGGCAAGTTATTCATGTAGTGAATTAGGACAGAAAGATGAAAGGCATCCTGATATCCAGAAAAGGCTTAAAAACCTAACTATATTTGGTACCTATTTAGAACTAATGAAGAAAATAGAAAATAGGCACTGAATGTATTTTATGTTGAATTATTTAAAATAAACTATGGGAGTATTTCTTCATTACATGTGAGATTAATACATTTAAAAGTTTAAATATCTTCATATAATTTACAGTATTGTAATATTCAGCCATTTTTCTTATTAATAACACTCACACCTCTTTTATCTTGCAAGTGACCTCTATTTCAGAAATGGCATTGCTATCAAGATCAATTTTTAATATATTATCTCATAAAAATATCTCCATATCTAGAAATGTTTAGGACAAATTAAATTATTGTTATAGAGAAATAAACTTTCATGTGTAACTCAGAGTTTAAGTGAGCTAAGTAAGTCAAGGCCCATCAGACATTTAAAATTCAAAAATATGTGCACAGCATTTGCCTTCAAATGCCATGATTCTGTGCAAACAGCTTCAGATTTGTTCCAATAGAGGCACTCTAAGAAAGTCAAGGTGATTGTCTAAGGAGGGAGAATTCAAGTTGCACTGTGGAGAATAGAACAGGAGGACTGAGTGCCTGAAGAAGAGAGAAACACTTAGGAGAAAAGAAATCCATGCGACCTTCACATCCTTATTATGGAATCAATGTTGATCTGGAACTTCTGATAAAAGAAATATGGATATGGTGCTTGTAACATAGATAGTAAACAGCCTATGAAATCTATCATTTTATAATGTGAGTCCAAGCTTTTGTAAGCTGCCAGGGGCTATGCAGAACTGGGAAATCAAAGCTGAGCTTGTACTAGATGAATATTTTTAACAAGTGTGGATAGGACGTTTTGGGTTAGAAGGTAGAGGGGATGGAGAGCTTCAGGGAAAGACATCACATTCAGAACAACCTCTGCTAGTGTCATGGTGCTAATCATGCAGGGGCAAAAAAAAAAAAAAAAAAAAAAAAAAAAAAAAAAAAAAAAAAAAAAAAAAAAAACGAAAACACAGATGTGTGTAAACTTTTGTCCATACACAAAGGAGTCAATAGTTTTAACTGAACAATTCTCCCTTCTCAAACTGAAATGATAAGGTAGACACAGGTTTCAGACCATATTCTCTATTGATGTATTATTATATGCACTGAGATAACAATGGCAAAATCATAGATATGGCAACAGCACTGCAAAGAGGTCATTATTTTATTACAGAATAGATTGGAACTAGTTGAATGGCACAGTCATGGGCTGCTGCAGCCAGCAGGGATGTTTGATACTGTGCAATGGGACATATGAAGTGAAACCAATCAATGCTTCTCCATTGTTGGGTGGTTTTTTCAGGCTATACCCAGTTTCAATTAAATTTCATCTTGCCAAAAGATAAAGTTGACTATAAAAATCATTGTACAGCATCACTTCAGCACAGAGAAAGGACCCAGCAAAAAGGATTTAGCCAAGATTGAGAATGCTGAGGCCAAAAGCAAATACAAGGGGCATCTTTATACAGTGCACTTGATCTGCGTATTATCTACTGGACAGAATAGCAGCTCAAAGTGGATAAATGCAAGAATCAAAATAATTCCTTCAAATATGATGGATAAAATTTGTGCAAAAAGAGGGTTAAAGAATACATTTTTTAAATGTATGCATAATATATTTAAAACCTGACAATAATTCTTATCTTCCATAGATTTTGTATATACCACCAACAGTGATCAAACTTTGTCAATTCTGTGACAGTAAGTCAGAAAACTGTGCCTGTATTTCATATTTTACTTTACTTTTTCCTTTCTTCTTTGACCCATTTTCCAGTTTCACAGAAGTAAGTATGGATTATCTTGATTAACAATATTTCTCTTTAGATTTATTTTTTTTTTTAGACCAGGTCTCACTTTGTAGTTCAGTTTGGTCCTGAGCTCACTATGTAGCCCAGGCTGACCTGGAACATACAGCAATCCTCCAGCCTTTACCTTCTGAGTGCTGGGATCACTGCCATTGTGGTATGTGGTTCTGAAAGCCAGTGGGTGTGAGTCTCTACACCCAGTGTGGTTATATGTGGTTACCTGGGATTGAATCTGGGCCCTTGTGCTTGCAAGGAAGGTGGTGGAACCACGGGGCTAAATCCCTGGCCCTACATTTTATTCTTTTTTTTAATAATAGAAAATCAATAAATCAAAGATAAGTTACAGACAAAAATGACAAATGAAGTAGCACATATAATTATAACTGACAATGTTTTATCTAATTTAATGTGATGAAAATGTAGATATTAATATCAGAATTATACTGAATACTATTGAATACCATTGGTAGCTTTTCACTTTACATTAAAAGATTTATATTTAATTTTTTTTCAATGTAGTTTAATTTAACTGCAAGCATAAATGCTTGAGGTTAAAGCCTGGAGTGGAAGCTACCTTTGTGTATTTTGGATATCTAGAAATCTGAACAAGAATATTTCAATAAAAAGTTTTCGATTGGGCTGGGGATTTAGCTCAGTGGTTCCGGCGCCTGTCTTGCAAGCGCAAGGACCCAGGTCCAATTCCCCAGTAACCACATACAATACTGGGCGTGGAGACTCAAGCCCAGCTGCAACCAGCACCACATACCACAGTGCCAGGCGTGGTGGCTCACGCCTGTAATCCCAGCACTTGGGAGGCAGAGGCAGGAGGATTGCTGTGTGTGAGTTTGAGGCTGAGCTCAGGGCCAGCCTGAACCACAAAGTGAGACCCTGTATCAGAAAAAAAAAAAAAAAAAAAAAAAAAAAAGTTTTGGATTTAGTCTTGAAGGGAGTCATTTGTATTGACAGTGTTGATCTGGCCCTTTTCTTGTCTGGTGATATTACTCTGCATTGTTCTCAGAAGATGGCTGCTACAAGTACCTAGTCACTGCCCAGCATTCATCTACATAATGTCAAACGAAGAAGCTACCATGTGAAAATAATTGTCTCCCTTTGAATTCATAACACTCTTCAGTGAATGAGTGTTATCTGTCAGCAAACATTTTCTGTGACAGGACCAAATCTTTGTGAATGATTTAGACTTTTCATAAATAACTGCTTAATTTCTGGGAGTGCACAGTGAATAGAATAAACTAAGTGCTGAAATATCAGCATGCTAATAATTATATAATCTATAATACTTATGTAATCTATAAAATTGACTTATTTTCCAGAATAACCTATGCATGCTATGCAAATGTGGGGGGTCATTATCAATTTGGAATGAATCACTTGCTTCTTAAAACAGTGTTCATGGTGTCTCTATTTTATTTTATGAAGATATACTGGATATTTAAATATTTCAAAATTCTGATGGGATATATTATGCATTTTATATGCAAACTTCCTAACAGTATCTAGATTTGAAAAATAACACATCTACTTGCACTACAGACCTCAGACATCATGAGGAAGAAAGATCTACATCAAGCAACTATCATGATCCATTGTACATAACATCATACAGAAGGCTGAACTATGAAGAACTCTCTGGAGGATAATTAAATTTCCATACCTTATGTGAAGTGGCCAGTAAAGAAGACGGTGTTATTTGTGAGCCAGTTATAAAGTCTTGGTGTTGTAACTCTTTCTTTTGTAGTTTGATGGTTTTAAAATGAGTCATAATTTGAAATGTGTAAATTTAAATATTCTTCTTATAGCAAATTCATGTCTTAGATATTATATACAATATTGATATCAGTGGAAAGTATGGTGATTTAATATTAAATCAAACAAAAATTTCATTCTGGAACTCATTGTTATACTTTATATTTTCAAATTTCATTTTTACTAGTTTATGTTTCAAGTTGAGGCTAGATTATGTTAATTCTCAGAGGACATAAATATACTAAGAAAGCTTTTGGAACATTTTCCAAACAGCACTAACTCTTTTGAGTTCTTTAGTCACTTTTTATTTCAGAGTATATAAAAGGAAATCTATGGCTTGAAGAAAAGTGAAACATTCTCTAATAAATTAAGGAATGCTGAAGGTGGTTGAAAATGAGGTAGGAAATGGCTGAACAAATTAAACTGGACATCTCAGACATCAGAAATGTAAAAGAATTACATGATTTTGATAACAGTCTTTGCAGTATCCTCTTTGCCCCAAGTTTTTCATAAAAGTGTATTTATTGAGCCCTGAATAGCAGTGCTCTTGGGTTCCATAACCAGAAAGCAATGCAAAAGGTTATTGTTATACTTTGCTTTTAGAAAACCAGAAAATTGGAAGATCCTATATTGCATTTATTCATATACTTAAGGATGTATCTTTACCACATAATATACAAAAAGACAGTAGCTTATCACTTCCTAATTCAATTTTGTAGCACAAGTGGTACTGTTTGTACATATGTACCTTAGTTGGACATCTTGTAGGCGGCTAGACTAGGCCATCCCTAAATCAAGAAATCAATATGGAGAACAATTGAGGCATGCTCACTAGTCTGTACAATAAAAAGAAAATCCTCTAAAGATGAATAATAGTGATTGATATTATAAATGGAGAAATTCTTTTTATGTGACTTATTTTCTCATTTGATCTCTATTTAATCAACATTACCTGGATGACTGCTTACAAACTTATTGGTTGGTCATGGTTTTGTCATATTTTGTACCCACCTTGTGATTTTCCAATGAATCTTGCTTTTTTTGTTACACCTTGAAGCTGCTTCATCTGTTGGTTTTGCTCCACCTAACTTCCCTAGAAACCAATTTTTTGGTCCCCCTTCTGTCTACCTTATATGGAAGCTATCTTTCTCTAAGTAAATTTTTCCTACTCCTAACCTCTGTTGTTGCTAGAATTTTTTTTTTTTTTAAGGTTTTTTGAGACAGGGTCTCACTTTGTGGTTCAGGCTGGCCCTCAGCTCAGCCTCAAACTCACATCACAGCAATCCTCCTGCCTCTGCCTCCCGAGTGCTGGGATTACAGGCGTGAGCCACCATGCCCGGCACTGGTATGTGGTACTGGTTGCCGCTGGGGTGAGTCTCCACACCCAGTATTGTTATGTGGTTACCGGTGATTGAACCCGGGTCCTTGCGCTTGCAAGACAGGCACCGGAACCACTGAGCTATATCCCCGGCCCTGTTGTTGCTAGAATTTATTCTTCAATTTTAGAGAAGATGAACTCACATTGTGGATATCCAGTAAGTTTAGGAGTTGCACTTATTGTCCTATATCAGTACATCCTAAATATTCTTACTATTGAATTTTCCATATATGTCATTCATACTCTAGATATCACTGCTTAATTCAATAAAGAGTTGTCTTGCTACAAAAACCAAACAAACAAAAATGCCAAATGTGGTAGCTCACACCTGAAATCCCAGAACTCAGGAAGCAGAGGTAGGAGGATTGCCATGAGTGTGAGGTTGGCCTGGGCTACCTAGTGAGTTCCAGGACAGCCTGAACTAACAAGGGAGACTCCGTATCAAAAAACTAAAACAAACAAACAAAGAGTTGTTTTGTTGCTGATGGCATTATAAATTGAATTCTAGAAATTATAATTTTGCCTGGATATATTAGTTCCAATAGAATACAGTTAAAGAATACCTATTTATTTCTTGAAAAGTGAAAAATATTACTATAATTGGAAATGGATCTAACTATAATTACCTATTTCTTTGTAAAATAGTCTCCTAAGAAAAATAATTATTACCCTAGATAGCAGCAATTTTTAATGATAAAAATAAAAATTTCATCAATACCAAATAGGCGGAATTAGGAAACAATAAACTTCAAAGATTAAAAATATGATACATTTTAGTAACAGAATAATAAGTTTCCAAAAAAAATATGACTTAAAGAAAACTAAAAGTGAAACATGAAACTGTAAGCCTACTTCCTTAAATGTGTTTTTCTTACTAAGTACATAAACTAGATTATATATTAAATATTTAACAACATGCTCAACTAAACACATTGGGAGGCTTTAAGAATTTTCCATGTAGTTTATCCATGATTATTCTTTAATATATGACACTCTCTGATGCTATTTACATTTTCTTTATCTGTTTGCTCACTTCTACTATTTCCCATTTATTCCAAGAATGCAGAGGCAGATGAAAACTGTAAAACAGTGTTCACCAAATGTAACTAATGAATAAAATAGCTCATTGAAAATGCGAGGGGGTTTATCTTTCCCTACAAGATTCATAAATGTAAATACTTGAAAAGGAAATTGGAAGTGTAGCGGCTTAGTGAAGCGTGTTCCCAAAGGTTTCCTTTTGTGATGCTGTTCTGAACCATCTCTGTTATCAATCAAAATAGCAACCCTGTCGAATCTCATTAGATATTGTATTTCATGTAAAACATTATTCTCAAAAAAAAATTGCATTGGTAATAATCTTTGTTCTTTAAGAGAAATTCTAAAATGGAGTTTTCATGATAAAAAGCATTACCCTACTGGGGAGCACTACTGAATTCAAGCTGCTTCTAAAAGGATCATTAACAGTTCTAAATTTGTTAAGAAAACATGTGAGATGCTCGTGCAAATCGGAAAGTGAAGACCTGGTAAGCGTTCAGGGAAGCATTGCTTTTCGCACTTGCAGAGAGGGGAGGGACTGACAAGTATGAGCTACAAATGCTGCCTTTTGTTTGGGAGTCTCCCACCCTTACGATAGGGAGAATAAAGCTTGTTTCATACCAGTGATTTGATAACGAAGGAGATAATGTATGTCAAATAGTTATTGACTAGGATTTGAATCTCCAGCGTTGTGATATTTAGCTTATTCCGTATAAGGAGAATAAAATCAGTTTCACAGTTTACACTTAAACAGTAATTGTCTGACCATTTAATTGGCATAAGATATGATAGTCTAATTCCAAAGTTAAGCTAGACAAGTGAAAAGATACCTTATCGCTGCTTGATGTCCTGTGCGCGATTGTGATAGGACGGGGCAGGAAGGCTCACTGCATGGGTCCCTCTTAAGGACAAGGGACCTCGACATACCTCAGTCTGATCTTCGTCTGTACCAGGTCTCGCGCACTTTGAATGTACATCAGAGCAGCGCACACCCCTGAGTGCGCACCTAGGACCTTTCACAGGGAAAGCTTTCGTCTTTCTTGCTGCAAAAAACACGAGGTTCAACTGTTTTGTTCTCACTTCTGTTTTTCAACTACTAATGCCATCTACTTCAAAGAAGTCCATTTCAAATCTAACTCCTTAGTGTCTTGGATTTCTACTTCAGCTTCATCGGTGGATTTTTTTTTTTTTTTCCCTCAAATTGTTTAACAAGAAGCGACAGGCTGACCCTTCTGAGCAGCAGCATTGAAAAGCATCTTACAATGATGATGAAATTAAAGCCTTTGATTAGAAATAAATGTGCTAGTTGCTTTAAAAGCACCAATAAAGTTGAGTGTATATATTTGAAATTAACATTTGTCTCAAATCCTGTTGATCTTCCAACCTTGTTTGTGCTAAATATGAGTCTATTAAGTTAATGCATAATTTTATACTCTGCAGATATAAATTAAATTCCAAATAGCTTCAAAAGCTAAAATTAATTGTACAAGCAAAAAGAAGACACACATCAAAGATTCATTTTTAAAGTTAATATGTACACATTTTAAAGTCACTTAAAAATGTAATCCCTTATCTGGCTTATTGGAACAATTAAAAACTTGATATATTGCCATAAACAATTCTAGGACAAACTGTAATCATTGTTACATTCTCTATATTCTGGTTATTTTAAAATATATTTTATATTCAATTATATCTATTTTCTTGGTCTTGAAGCTTGTAATTTATTTTTATGTAACACTAAATAAATATTTGGATATTTTAACTGCATTTCTTTTTTTTTTTTTTTTTTTTTTTTTTTTTTTTTTTTTTGTTTTTTTTTTAGGTTTTTTGAGACAGAGTCTCGCTTTGTGGTTCAGGCTGGCCCTGAGCTCAGCCTCCAACTCACGTCACAATCCTCCTGCCTCTGCCTCCCGAGTGCTGGGATTACAGGTGTGAGCCACCACGCCCGGCACTGTAGTACGTGGTACTGGTTGCTGCTGGGCGTGAGTCTCCACACCCAGTATTGTTATGTGGTTTCCGGGGAATGGAACCCGGGCCCTTGCGCTTGCAAGACAGGCGCCGGAACCACTGAGCTAACTCCCCGGCCCACTGTATTTCTTTTTAATGTTCAAAGAGGAGAAAAAAATGTAACATCAAAACTCAATTGTAAGTCCTATTAATAGATACTTGTGATATGGATATGTTTTGATCTTAATAGGTTTCATTAATTTTCTTATAGCTCTTAAATATTTGAAATGTCCTGCTATTTACTGAATTGCATATATGTATATATACATAATATATATACATTACACACATATATATTCTCACACACTGTATATAAACACACACACTATATATAATATATATATATATACATATATATATATATATTTGTATGTATTTTATGATTCCAAGCAATTTAAAATATGCTTTCATTTATTGCAGATACACTATACAGTAATTAGGTGTAAAAAATGGTTAATACTGGGAGAATATCAAGCTCCTAATCCAAAATTGTGTGAATATCTTCATTCAAAGATATTATAGGAAGTTATGCACAATTACATTGGCACACACACACATAAATACACACTGAATACATCTGAAGAAAGTTCCATGAATATGCAAAGGTGAATCTATAAGCTGACAATACCAAAGATTGTCATCAACCCAGCAGACTGGAGAGGGAAAGATGGATTCCCAGAACAGCTTGATGGAATCGGGGCACTGCTAACTCATTCATTTCTAGCTTCTGTCCCTCAGCATGGGGCAACAATGAATTCTAGTTGTAATCGATTCAAACTGTGGAATTTCATTTTATCTCACAGACATATCTACTGTGCAATAAAGACTTTAAAATTTGAATGAATCTTCTACTCAGTACTTTGATTCTTCACAGCTCTTGTCATAACTTATGCTAACACTTTTTATATTCTCAAAAAAACATAGATTGAATCAAAGTAAAAACGTCAGTATTCTTTATATTGTGCAAATAAATGATTCAAAATAGGTATCCAGTGAGTACTTTAATACTTGCATGGTATTACAAATATCATCAGTGAGTAGTACATAGTCCTATTACATATCACAAATAATGTCAAAGCAGGAATTCAGGGAAAAACAGATACAACAGTGAGAATATATACTTCACATACATTCAACATTGAAGATTACCAATAGTTTCTAAGTTTATGAAGACTGTCACCTGTTAGTAATGAAAATAAGAGGGATAAATTAGAAAGGTTAGGTTCATGTTAATGAAATATATTAATAGTCATGTAAAAAAATTGATCGTCTTAGTCATAGATATCTGATCATGTTTGATAGAACACTGTGGATGATGGTTTGTAAAAGTCATGTTTACAGGTTTTTGTAAATGAGAACAGTGCTAAAAACTACAGTGTCAAATATATTCTAACCTATAGTCTCCAAGTTCTTGTGTTTTATTTTCTCATCCATGTAAAAACAAATAATCAAAATTGCAAAAAAAATACACATAATCACTTGGATTCCCATTCTACATTTAATGTAATACAATGGCCAAAACTTACTTTATTAAGAAAACAAAGAAAATCATCTAGTAGAATGTAAGATATCAATGAAAGAAATAAACATAAACAGCAAACTAAATTGTTTTGAAAATGAAATAAAGGTGTTTCTTTTCATTTAGAATGTCGAAGTTAATATGAGAGTGCTACAGTACTTCAAGAGTAGAGAATTAGTGAATAATCAATTAAAAACAACTATTTTAAAGTTTTCAAACGGAGCTGGAGCCTATGATATCTAAGAGGAGTAAACTGAGATTCACAGCATCACATTTCTGGGACAGAGAACACTGTTGTGCTTTGTCCACATCTCCCGGGA